>CM077100.1:37698644-37709583 GCA_039619505.1 Cimex hemipterus | reverse complement strand
GTCCGTTCGACCACCAGGAGGCAAAACTCGTAAGGTGAGGTTGAGATGGGGAGTTGATGTCCGAGAGGATCGAGGTCACGATAGCTCAGGTGGTAGAGCAGCGGCGTATCAAGCCGAAGGTCGTGGGTTCGAATCCCTCTCGTGCCATTAACTTTTTTTCATCTCAACTAAAAACCGTAATTAATTGTTTTATACAAGACTTTACAGCAACCCCTTTTGACACAAGGAGCCTGACTAATGGGGTTCTGCTATGCCATCTAAAATCCAGCGGAATCAATCAAAAGTCCTCAGCCAAAGCTCCTTACTATTTCACCAACATCGTTATCGACGTCAACCAACATATACGATCACGATTTCAAGTTTCATAACAAGCTTTCCATTCCAACCCTACAGTTCGAACCCTCTGTACACATTCCCTACCCAAGAATTCGTCACGGCAATGACCTCGGAGACTCCCTTGCTCTTAAACCCTCTTAGTGCCAGTATTGGCTGGCTTCTCATGGCACGTTCTCCGATGCAGCACTGACTGTGACCGTGAGAAAACACCTTGTAGTCGCATTTTTAAATAAGTACAAAGATGTATAGGCTACAAATAAAAAACCAAATTAGAATTTAAGCGGTTTCTCCTCTAAATCGGCAACAAAAGCAATTACTTTCCGCCTAATTAGTAAGATATTAGTTGCCTTATGTGATTAAAATCAGTCTTAAAAATTGGACCGGCAGATAAATAAATAAGCAATGGGAACTTATGATAATAATAATAATGACACTTACAGTACGAAGTCGTCGTCGTAGTCTGAAGCGTCGGAAAGTGACGGAGCAAGAATGAACAAAACACGTCAAAACCAACAGAGGATCGATTTCGATCATAAGAGAGACTCTGTTGGAAAGTAGAATGTAGAAACATAACAGATTGGGGACGGAACCGGGAAATAAAGCAGGCGGGAAAAAGAAGCCTTTTATCCTCACCGGCAATCTGCTGTTCTAGCAATCTAGCGGAATCTATTTTCACTAGAAAAGTTTCGTCCCGCCTTTTACGTTTAATTTTCATATTTCATCTTGTCTTCATCCTATCTTCTCTACTTCCGTAAAGTCTTTAAATTAGTACAAAAGACTCAAAAGTTTTATTGTGTTAAGTAAACAAAATACAAATTTTGTCATTATTTATTTAGAAATCGTGAGATGCGGCCTGGTGTGATGTAGGTTTCAGAAAAACATTTTCTTTATCGGCCAATGTTTCGATCCTTATTGAGATCATCTTCAGGGCCTGGGATTTACGAACATTGTTTAAATGTAACAAATACATGTAGGATGTGGAAAAAAGTGAATTTATACAATGCAATATATATTTTTTTATATTCAATTGTTTTGTTCTGTGTGTAATACTTTGGGATTTTTGAAGTCGAAATTGTGTTGGAGTTCAAAATGGTGGGTAGCGAGTGCTGTAGGGTTTTTTTGCAATCATAGATATGTTGCTTTGCTTCCAATATCTGGACATCTACTTTTAACATTCCCATTGTGATTTCGGTAAAATTTTATATTTGGCTGTTTCCAAAAATTCTATATTTTCTTCCGACACGAAAGGTTGTTCATCGTTAACTCCCCGTGGAAGACTGAACCGAAGTTTACCATCCCTCTTTTTATATACTTTTCTGAAGTCTAATGTCATCCCGACCAGAAAAGATACTGAATTTTTTTATAGAAATTGTTTATTTTATAAGGTCTAGTAAAACCAATAAACAAAGATGGCCGCAGTGATTAGAATTTGGAGACTGAACGTTGACGGACGCCGTTTGTTCACAATTAAAATGGCATTCTTCAAATATTTGACGTTGACGAATTGAGGCGGAGGTTTTCCGTTCCTATCAGGGAAAGTGGAAAAATCCTCTCAAAATATTTCACCAAATTCCTTATTTCTGATGATCTCAATAAACATCAAAATGTTGGCACAATAAAGAAAATTTTTTTCTGAAACCTACATCACACCAGACCGCATCTCACAATTTCTAAATAATTATTCATTAATTGATTATATCTGTTAAGAATAGAACAAATTAATTCAATTTCATCCTGCTGTAACACGAAAAAACTCCTAAAAGGCATTAGTAGTGAGAAATTTTGTTACGTTAAGGTTAATTTTTTCAGTTAACACTTAATAGTTTGACATCATCTGCTTGATTATTTTAAATATAGCCCAATACTTATAAGTGTTCATATCTTTTAAGGTCCAGCAGTTCAGGAACTATTTTTTTTACAGTTTCTTTAATAATATTTATGTACAGAATTATTTTTTTTTTTAATCTCACTTTGTTTTTAACAACACGTTACACATAGATATATGAGCTGGGCAAAGTCGTAATGTTTAATTTAGTAAATGTTTTTCTGCAGCATTTCCTGCACTTTACATCCCCTAAAACATAATTTATAACTTTGTGTTGTTTTTTGTAGACTAGGGAGACCCCAGACTAATAAGGTATAGACAATATATGAATGTAAACAAGAGAAATAAATATTAATTAAATTTTTTGAGATACATTACATTTGAGACTTGTCAGTAAAAATAATTAAATATTTAGTTTGAATAATGGTTTATTAGCACCTTATTTACTATAAAGTACATTACTAGTTTTGATGCTGAAGCTACAATATAATTTAAAAACTTTTTCTTTAACATGTTAAAATATATTATCACTTCAACAAAACACTTGAAATGGATGCCACCAATCGAGCGTTGAACCTAGTATTTTATAATAAATAAGGTGCTAATAAACCAATATTCAAAATAAATATTTAATACAAACCTTAGCATCATTCAATGAAATGGTTTATTCAAAATAATTGCTCGCTAAGTTTATATGCAGCAAATTGACAATGTGCACCCTCAGATAGATTTGATCTATAACTACACCCGTGTTTTATTAGTCGTTAGTCTAGACTATTTCTTGAATTAGAAGACCCGAGGGGTAAAATGCCTGGGGGCCCTAAAAGAAAGGTCTGGGTCTTGGTTGGCATAAATCTCTTGGACCTGTTCACAGACTCCAAGATTTAGGACCATTTAATCTCGGGGAGTGATTTGGTGATGACCTCTCCTTCAAAGATTTCAAATATAGACCTAGCTTACCTATCACATTTTTCGAGATAGTGCCTTGCCGTTTTTTCTTTTATTTCGCAAAAATGGCAAAAGAGATCTGGTAGGATACCCATTACGAACAGGTGTCTTCTCAGTGAGCAGTGGCCCGTCAGAATACCTAGCCTCCTAACCTTCCTTGAGATAGAGAATCGCCATTTCGATTCTGCTGGTTTGATCACCTTAACACTCTTTCGATTGCCTGTTGAATAATGACCATCTGTGTACTAGTCTATTACAATGGTCATCATCTAAACTATATCTAACTATTGCAATCACAAAGGGTGATTACTTGAAAGTGCTTTTTGCTCAAAGGGGTTTTAATCTTTTTATGACTAATCCTTAATAATTGGCCTTTAACCATACTCAATAGTTGTGAGATTTTCAAGTGACCTATGTCAATGCACTTATGATTCCAGCTGCCCTCGCTAATTAATCTGTAACACCTGATTAGTGCTCTGATCATGACCTCAATGTGAAGAGTTATTAGTTATGATTTCAAGTGCTGGGTGTGGTTAAAATGTTGTCTTCATCATTCAACCTAGTCTTTGAAATGATATTAATTTGTTACGGTTCCCTTTATTTTCTACATTTTCCCACCATACTAAAGGTGCAAAAAATAATCTGGAGAAAATAATTGCAATATAGAGCCATTTGGTTACCCATAGTTTGATGTCCCATGTTTTACCGACAGTTCTCCTACATTGTACCATTCACTATATCAATGGTATATGTTATTGATATGACTTTTCCAATCAAGTTTCTTGTCAAGTGTCGCACCAAGGAACTTGAATCCACTAACTTTAATTCTATGCCCTGAAATTTAGGGGTTTTAAAACTACCTAATATTCTTCTCCTAATAAACATTATCACTTCTAGTGTAGCCATAAAGCAATCCCATGAAGTTTTCCATCACTAGTGAAAGAGTTACGGGATTCCTACCTGTGAGCATTATGGTACCATCATGTAGTACTGTGGAAACTGTTTACTGTAATTAGCCATAAAAGAGGTGACAAACAGCTTCCCTGTGGATAGCCTCCTTTGACATTAATTCTAAAGCTTATCACATGCATTATAAATAACCTTCATAAATTTAGAAGTGCAACTCCTTATATAATCATTAAACTAGATCTCACAAAAAACTTATCACCACTTGTAACATATTAAAAATCACACACAAATTTACAAAATATTGGATTGTACAATATTATAATGTACCTGACAAATTAAAACCCTTAGATACCACAAGCTAAGGGAAGTAATTTATCAGTATCTAGTCATACGTCTTTTATAGTGCTGATGAAGTTTAAAATAATGTGTTTAGTGACTATTAATTAAAGATTATTTGGAGATTGTGAGATGTGGTCTGGTATGACGTAGGTTTTAGAAAAACATTGTCTTCATCTTCCAGGCTTAAAGTGTGTTTTCTGTGAAGATGTGTCATTATTGTGTGTCGTGTTGAGAGTGCCAAGATGAGTTGTGTTGAAGATAATCTCAATAAAGATTGAAACGGCACTATAAAGCAAATGTTTTTCAAAATCCTATGCCACACCAGACTGCATCTTACGACCACCAATAAGTTCTAAATAATATTGTCTTATCTTATGTTTATTGTATATTTGGTCATTGTTGTTGCTACAATTTCTTTCACTGGGTTTTCTTTGAATCTCAGGTTATGTCTCCATTGAAGAATGAAATTTTTTAAATCAATAAAAGCTTACATTCAGTCATCTCTATATTTTAGTTTTGTAATAACTCTGATTGACTTTCTTTTGGTAGCAAAAACGTTTTTTTTTTTTTTTTTTTTTTTGCTGATGGAGCTTGTCCCCACACCAACATGAAGAAAACGGCAGAAAGCAAGCATAATACAATTTTATTAGGCAGATTAATAGATTTAGGCAGAGCAATAAAAATTTATTTGAATTTGATTTTATTTCTAGATCTGTACAGCGGCCAGTACAGTTTATTTGATGTTTGTTTTTTATTTATATATTTATATTTAAACTGGAACTGGAAAAATAGTATATTTGACTAAATATTTACATATATACAGATTGCAAACTTACTTTTTTTCTTTTATGTTAGAAGTGGATCTGGACGGTTACCCTGTTTAACGCCACAGTTACAACTTGAAATGTATTGTATTCCACTCCAATGTTCACTTTCCCTTAAAATAAATTTATTAATATTTATCTTCCTAAAATGCTTCAAGATCTTGAGAGGGTTCTATTGTCATTGACATATCTAAATTAATTCATTTGTGTTAGAAGTGCGAAAGACACTAGGCTACATAACCTTCAACAACCTTAATAATGTAATCATTTAGCCTTTTTGAAGAGAAACATGGGATTCATTGAAGAGTAGCTTGGAAGGGAAATATACACACAAAAAATACATGAAAATATGTTTAAGAAATTTATTTAACCATTTCTTCCAGGCATATAATTTTTAATAACAAAATTCAACCAAAATTGACTCTTCATTACGGTCACAACTACAGTACACAACATTCATACCATTATATACACAGTTAAATTAAATGAACCATGACTCACATTTGTAAACTTTTAATTGAATGTAAATGAAAACAATAATTACACATTGATCACAATGCACGGGCTGTTTTAAAATATCATTCTGCTAACTGCGTAATGCCATATGTAGGTCCTATCAATTCTCCATATTTTAATTTTTTCAATCTAGTTGGTGTTGTATATACATTTCTTTCTGATGCATATACAAACCTAAAACATGGTTAAGGAAACTGTTTTGAGATATGTGTGTGTGTGTGTGTATATGTGTGTGTGACAGAGAGAGAGGAGGGAGGGAGGGAGAGATATGAATGAATGAGTGAGGGATTTAAAAAAGTGGAATCATAAGTAATGAAACAACTAGAAATTACTCATTTCATTTGTCCAGTACAATTTTTTTTGCATATTAACATCTTCATGCAAAAATATAAATGCTTATAGAGGGACTGTGGCAACCGGCTTTATTTGTCACGATAGCAGTTTTGAGTTCTAGAGACCGCAGAGCCCATAGTTTTTTAATGGATTATAGTATGAAAAATGTATTGTAAAGTAATCTGATCCCTCGACAATGCGACCTAACAGGTAGTAGGATGTTAAGCCCTCCCACATGTCAGTAATAACTTTTCTTACTTTACTTGCATATGCATGAAAGCTACACAAAATCTTTTCTACAAATATATTGAAAGGATACGGTAAACGAAGCACCCAATAAGTACTTTGTGATAGAGCAATCGGTTTTGGATCACCAGTGATAAAAATTGGGCAAGGTGGTGGAGCTGGTCGAACCTTTGGATCAATTGTTACAAAAACTGGTGCTTTGGGAGTCACCACATGTATCCTCATTAATTGAGCTAATGATTTGCTAAAAAAATAATTATTATAATTATAAATAATGATCACAACAGCACAAGTTAAATGTTAAGAAATTGGTTATTGAGACTTTTTTTTATTTAAATTTCTGATTTTATCTATTGCCTGTCATAATATAACACATTAAAACATTGTGTACAAATAATGATAATTTTCAATAAAACAATGCATATTTGATAGAGAATTTCACAATTATGGTAAAACTTGTTGTTTACATTAATAACTTGCATTTGCTTACATATTTTGAACATGTTAACTTACCTACATGGACATGGTAAATAAAGTGGCATGTTTCCCTTGGTAAGTTTATTTGCATTTTCTTTTACAATTCCGTTAGCAGAAACCTTTAAAATTTTACCAGGGGCAGAACTCATGAACCTGTGCCCCCTAAGACATTCATACTCCACTCCAATGAATATCTTAACATTAATAAAATCTGTAATGAAATGCACAATACGAATAAAACCATAAATACATGTACAAATAATATAAATATTCTTGAGAAATTTTTCCATACAGACTTGTACACACAAAGCAATGAACCTTTAATTTGGTAGTTACAGATTGTTCTGGTCTACCTATCCTTCATCCATTAGTCTGTCAGCATTTCTCCATTTTCAGTGTTGGATCTTGGTGAGAGACACACTGAAGATAATCAAATATTGAAAGACTTCTGACCATCTGAGTAAGGATACACATACCGCAGTTCAGAACGACCAAGTTAAAAGTAAATGTGTGGTGTTTAGTGACCATTAGTCAATGATTATTCAGATTTTGTGAGATGCGGTCTGGTGGGAATTAGGTTTTAGAAAAACCTTTTTTTTAACCGTGCCACATTTCAATCTGTATTGTGATCATCATCAGGGTCTGGGATTTATATTGCTTGAATTTTACCAGTACATGTAGGATGTGGAAAAAAATTATGAATTTTAGAGCATTGTAAAATTCATTTTTTTTAAATTATCATTTTCTAGCATTGTACAAATTTATTCTTTTTTTAATCTAAAATTTTTTAGCATTGTATAAATTCATAATTTTTTTCCACATCCTACACGTTTTTGTAAAATTCGAACAATGTTTATAAATCCCATGTTTATAAGCCCTGAAGTTGATCTCAATAAAGATTGAAACATTGGCACGATAAAAAAAACGTTTTTCTAAAACCTGCTTCACACCAGACTGCATCTCACAATCTTCTTATAATAATTAAAATTAAATACCCTTTTAAAGCGCAAGTTTAATTACCTCTTAATTAAAACCTTTAATTAACTGAACCTACAGTAATGCAAATAAAAGTAAAACACGATCCTACATTCTACAATGCCCCCCCCCAAAAAAAATAAATAAAAATAAAAATAAATAAAAATACAGAATGTAAATAAATTAGTGACTAGTTGCACAGATTTTTTTTTTTATCGGCCTTCTGATGTCGCATATACATACATATACATAAGAGTTTCAAGGAGGAATCCAGCAAGGAAAACTCAAAAATTGTAATTGGGCTATTGGCCTATTCAATGACTTCATCAAGATTGACAATCTATTGTTCATCAATTAGAACAAATAGCATCAAAAGTATTTTTTAGCGGCAGTCTAACAATCTCAAAAAGTTTCTTTTTAAATCTCTGAGGTCATATAGAGATATTTTATATGTAATTGTTTTAATTTAATATATAGATTGTTTTCTGATTAAGGAAATAAATAGGCCAAAAGCTTGAAAATATTGAAAAGTGAATGCTCAATTTTTGTGTTATCCATGCTGGCTTCCTCACCAATATTCATACAACCAAGTTCCCAAATAATATTAATTATTGTAACTGATAACTTCTGATACTAAAATCAGGTTTGTTTGATAACTGGTAGAAAATTACACAATGGTATGTAATACAAATATAAAATAAAGTACTTTCCAAATAATAATTAACGAACCTTTTGGATAACGCTGAAATTTTTTATAACCACCTCTACAGAATGTTGCACTGGGTATCTTTTTTAGATCTGGTGATATATTAGATATTACATCATGTTCCCTGGAATAAGATAAATACAAATTCGCTGTAGAACAAATAGTTTTATGAAGAAAAAGCCAGTTTCTCTTATTTTTAAATAAATTCCAAAACTGCCCAGATATGTACTAAAAACGATAGAAATTGAAAATAAGTTTAAATTTTATATAATAAGATTTCAAGGAGAAATGACGAGACTGCTGAACAATAAAATCATTTATATAATCAATATAAAAGCACAATTATTTAAGAAAGTATTTATTATAAAATTAAACAGCAGAATAAATTGAACTAAGTTTTTAACACTCACCCACTGTTGAGGGTCTTTCAAGGCATAATGTTTTTTTGTCTAGTGTTGTCTGTGTGCATGGTCTTTCCCGAATATATAGAAATTGTCTTTGAAAATTTTGAATAAAAATGTAATTCATATTGTTCATTTTGTAGGAAAATAGATGCCTATAGGTTTATAGATCATGGTCGTTGTATTTTTTTTTTTCACTACAAATTTTTTGTTTTTGTTTTCATGTACAATTATTAATATTAGCACTTTACTCACTCAGATAGAAAAAATGCTTGCACTTGCACCCTGGATTACCTTTTCTCTATTGTCCTGGTTTTTCTGTTTACCCTCAACGTTTTAATTTTTCAGCTTCTGTGTTAAAGTTAGCAAAACTCACTTTCTAGTGGATTAGCAAGTCAGGACTAGTGCAATCTAGGCAGTTGTTGCTTTCTGAGCATTGGTGCATGGCAAGCGGTTTTTCAATCCCGTTCAATGCTAATTATGTTTTACAAGTGCAGATGATATTTTGAAAGAGTTTCAAGGCAGGAAGAACGAAATGTTTTTCTTGATGTTCAATCTTTGATCTGATAACAACAATACATATTTTACCAGATGTGATAAATACAAGCAATTAAGCAATATTAAGTATCTGGTAAACATTCAATGGCAACCAAAACACATTCTACTAGCCAAGAATGTATCACTATCACGTTAACCACTTGGCTACCGCAGTCCCCTTGTAGATTCATAACTTTATAGTTAGATAATAAAATAATGTTCATAAAATGCTATCTTATTTTATCTTTATTTTTCATAATATATATTTTAAAATTATATAATATAAATAAAATGTCAGCATGTACATGAAAATTTTTATAAGTCACCTATGTACAGACAAAATAAACATTATAAAACAAAAATAGCTTTTCACATAAAAAAATATTGAGTCTAAAAAGACCTGCTAGGGCAGTGTGCATGTTATTTAATAAAAGCCTGCAGTCATAATTTAAATTAGCTCAAACATTCAAATTATTATGCTGTGTGAAGAGATTAGTGACCGTTAATCAATAATTATTCAGATGGCACCAGACCGCATCTCACGATATCTGTATAATTATTAAGCTGTATTAAGCTCACTTCCTATTTCAAAAGCATTCTATTATATAGTACTGGGTAGAAATTGATCAATCAAAAAATAAAATAAATTTGCTCACTTTATAGTGATATCCCAAGGAAGAAGAAATGATGAACCAAGAATAAATCCTGGCTGGTCATGAAGGCCAAGATTGTGGGAGTATAGACTCGATGGCCCACGGCATAAAAGCGACCACGAAGGAAACTGTGGTAGAAGTCCATGAGGGGATTCAAAATGTAACATACCGGGTAAATATTCAGTAGTAGAAGCTTGTCTAACAAGATGTTTATCTGAAATGCCAAATTCAATAAGAAGAGCAATAAAAAAACCAAAACCCAATTTGAAAGTAGAATCCAATTTCTTCATGGCGTATTATATTTACATACCTTGGCTTTGAGGACTGAAATAGTCCAACACTAAATTCCCTGACTGATCAGAGAGTGGAGGTGTGGTTGGTGTGCCTTCATTTAATGTCGATATCGAATGATCAGGTGTCCACAGTTTACCTGCACAAAAGGCCGCAACATTTTCTATTGAGATATAGAAAAATATTAACATTATACAGGCATTAATCAAATTGAATCATTAGCATTTCCTCCTCTTTTTGAAAATGATTACAGTTGTTACTTACTTATATTTTCAACACTCAAGCTTGCTTGTGCTGATTGAGTGTTTTCATGATATAAGTTTGCCAATGTATTGATGCTACTACTTGAATTTTCCTGGTTATAACCATAAGCGTTCACATCAGCAGCTCTGTAAAAACATATTTTCAATTTCAATAAATCAAAGGAAATGAAATGTAATTAATTAAAGGGAAAATTACTTGTAGTCATGAATGCTTGGCTGAAAAACTGGAAAGTTTATGTGATCCAAATGAATGCAACCACATTCTTTACCAATATCACGATAAAAGGAATAATTAGCAGCTTTCAATGTAAAAGGATCTGGACGGTTACCCTGTTTAACGCCACAGTTACAACTTGAAAT
>CM077100.1:37647693-37698634 GCA_039619505.1 Cimex hemipterus | reverse complement strand
TGAAATGTATTGTATTCCACTCCAATGTTCACTTTCCCTTAAAATAAGTTTATTAATATTTATCTTCCTAAAACGCTTCAAGATCTTGAGAGGGTTCTTTTCGACGGACATGTCTAAATTAATAGACATAATTTGAAGTTCTCTATGAAGTATTCTGAAACGTGAATAAGTTATCAAGGCATGAAAAGGAAACTATGTTGCAGCGTTCAAACTTATTTTTAGTTATTCAATAATTCATAATAAATTACATTAACTTCACAATTAAACAAACTCTAATATAATTTATACAGGTTGAGTTTAACTTAGGTTCCCCTACATTTTTTTATTGGGGCATTTTTCTGAAAAACCCTGTCATATAAATTTTTATGTTTGTTTAATTTCTTCAAAAGTTTGCATTGAAAGTGGGTTTAATGTCACTATAAAAAGAGCAAATTTATTTAATTTTTTGACTAATTAATATACTCCCCAGTACTAAGAGACCAGCATTGGTGGCTGCAACAGTTAAGGCGTTGCTCATGACTGTGAGATAAAAGTTGTCCTGCATTTGAACCTGACATACTTATAAATGAGCTTTTTTTTCAAAAACACCACCACCACAATGGTTAATATATAACCTGTTAGTTGAAATACTCTCATAAAAAAAGCTCTGAGACAATAAGATAGTCCACCCTAGTATTTTGCATACTATATATTAAAATTATGAATTGCATTAAGGTTTTTTAAACATAAACGACATTTTCAGGTAAATTTTAAATGAATCTTCCTACTTAATTGCCAGTAAAATTTTAATCCCTGGAATTATATTGACTTTGTGGTGGGACAAAATGATATTACACACTATTATTTTGCCTATACATTAAAATTGTGTTTTAATTAAGTTTTTTCAACATAAATGACATTTTGAAATGGCCAGCTAGGTCTCCATTTTTTAATGTAATTGAAAATTCTGGAGACATCTTGTTAGGCTGCTACCAGTTCCAGAATACAGAAAAGATGACACCCATGAACCAAGAAGAATGGAAAAAAGAAATTTTCTCAAGATAATCCTCCCTTCCACAACCTTCCAAATCGAACCTAACTAAACTAGAGAAAGGTGGAGCCTGTACTCAGTATTAGAGTTACTTTGTCATTCATTTTAAGTGATTTTTAAATTTTAATAAAAACAATTTGAAGATCATTTAGACCCACCTCAAGATAAAATAAAACTGTAAAAACAAAGTTATTTTTGATTAAAAATACCCAAGATACTCATCATTGCGTATTTTCGGAAATGTTTTTTTTGATGTTGAGTTCAACAGTGCTGTTTTTCATTTGGAGCTACCATTCTCAAATTATTCCCAAAAAAAAAAACTTTTTCCAAACTCTTTTTATTGATTTTTTTCCCCGGATAAACGTAATATTCCATAACTTTTTCAACAAATCACCTATTTATTTATTTATCATTTTAATTGATAATAAATTTCTTGCTGAAGTACCAAAAGAAAAACTGCAACACTTTTCTTAAGGGGCAAGGGGAAAAAAGAAGAAGAAAAAACTTAAATAACATCAGTTCACAGTACTTATGATTAGTGTGATGAAACTACAAGACTTTTTATAGTTTGCACAGTAAGTAGTAGAACACAAAAAGTAAACATTAATGCTATGGTTTTTAAGAAGAGTTAACTATATATTAAAACATTTCAATTTTTTAAAATTACTATTCAAAAGGTTCAAGAACCAACAAATCAAATTTCATTTATGTTTCGTTTGTTAAACAATTTTTGTATTTGTATTTGTGGACCTAAATTTGCTCCAGGATGAATCATGCTTTAATTAACTACATGTTGTAATGTTTCCTGTGTTATGTGAAGAAATAATTGTAAAGGTCATACCAAAACAACAGGAAATTAATTGCTCTCGTGTGAAATTAGAGAGGCAGGAGGTAATGAAAAATTTACGATGGTAAGGGTTTTTCTGTTTTTACTGTTCAATTGTAAAAAAAATCTTCCCAAAAACGTACATTGATGATTATCTCACTGCGTGAAATAGGTAAGTCCCTATCCTTGCCCCCCGTTATCCTGGAGAATTAAAAATAATTCATAAGAAAATAGACAAAAATATATTTTGAAAAAAGCCAGGTGCAAAAAATGGCTACAGCAGTCCCACATTTGAGTTTATACACCAACTAGATATCAGATATTAAATTTTATAGTAAAAAGTATTGATTAGTATATAAAAATATTTTAATTAAAATTGTAAAAAGAGAAAAATGCATACTGGAAGAATAGGTAAATTATGATAATAAATTAATATTTATTTAATTCTCTTAGCAGTAAAAATTTTTAAACATATTACTTATCAAATTCCTTATTAAGGCATTGATGAGCTGGCCAAGTGCAAGTGTTTTTTGACAAACTTTGCATTTCACATGTTTGTCTTCCTGATTTCCAAAGGTTTTCACACTGGTTCTTCAGTTCAGCGATGTATTTGTCTTGCTCTGGCCCTCTTGCATGATGTGTAAATACAATAATTGCTTTCTTCACCTAAAAAAATTTAAAATATGAGGGCCAGGAGATTAGAATCTATACTATTTTTCAATAAGAATAGACATGTAACCCTATACTTTTGTAGTTATAACTTTTACAAACAAGTTGTAGTCATAAATGTTGTATTTCAAAACATTAATAAATAGAAACACCATGAAATAAAGAGAAGTTAATTTTCCTGCTGATTATTGAAGTAGTAATTGCTGTTGTTAAACAATGCATTTTTCAAAGTGCAACATGTCTGATCAAATATTAGCACATTATTATGAAAGTATAATTTAACACATTCTACCTCTTAAAAATGTGATAAAATCCTAAAAAAATACCTGTTTTTCATGAATTGCACGATTGTAGTGAGGAGGTAAATTCTCTTGATAACGTGCCACTGCTAATGGAATGATCTTTTTGCATCGTGCTGAGCTGAATTGCAGCTCCGTGCCCAATAGGGATTTCATTTCATTTGTGGCTTCAGCCTGTTTCAACCCAACCATGGAGTAACGAGATAAACCACTTGCAATTTCCAACCAATATTTCAAACTTGGTCTCTAAAATTGGTTTTCTTTTAATTTAAGTATTAGTAAATTAAAAAAACAAAGACTTACCATAAAAAATGGCTTGACATTGATATATTTCCCCATATTGTCATAAAAACCATCATTTTGAGCTTTACGTATATGCTTATGCAAGAACGTTTTAAATCTATGGCCTAGAGTGGAAAAAATAATGGAAATTTGGAAATTAACAATTAATTAAACAATCAACAGTTAAAATTTAACAAAAATAAATTAAATTAAAACTTTTCTAAATCTATCTGCAAAAAATGTTTATAAGAATGTGTACAGAACTAAATGCTGTACCTTTCATACTGAGCATATTACATCAAAAACAGGGGAAAACCTTTGTAATATGCAAGGATTCTCTCAGTGTGGTTTAAAAACTAAGAAGACAATCCTTCATAATAGTAAACTATGCAAACAATTAAAAGGGATCAATGTCAATGATGAAGGTTGTGTCTACATCCTGGATATTATGGATATCTGGTATGATGAAGCAGACTAAGTGGCTAAAGAGGCCACCCTATCTAGTTCACCTAGCAACCAGTAACATTAATGAATGGAAAAATCATTGGGTACAAATTTTGCCAAATTATGTCAGGCATTGGTCCCTGATCCACAGTGGCCAGTTGAGAAGCATAAAGGTCATACTTACGAGGTTACGCATCGGTCATACTAGGCTTGCACATTGGCACTTGCTGGCAGAAAAGTGACCACATCAGTGCCCATTATGTACCAAAACATTGTTGGGATATTTTACAATGCAGAAAACTAGTAGCTTGCAGGATGAATTATTGAGTTCCTGCTGACCTGTGCATTAAGGCAGCTGGCACAGATCTCTCTTTCAGCACATGAGGGCGAGTTTTTAAAAGTAAATAGTATGTGCTGTGCATTATGTTTACTGGAGTGTGAAAGTATTTATTAGATTGATGGTGTTTTTTACCTCACCTGAGGAATATCCGGTAGTCTGATTGAATTGAAAGTAATTGATTATCATGTATCAAGTATGTAATATCAAGTACTTTGGGGGAGTAAATGTGACCAGAACGGTGAAAAGATATCAGTGTCAATATTCACTGCTACAACTCCAAATGGGTTCTTCAGCTATCTTGCTGCAGAGCCGGAGTGTGTTTGCATGGGAGTTCACAGTTTTCACTAGGGCATTTCAGGGGTTCCTCTATGCACTGTCCCGGCCCTGTGTTTCAGCCAGAGGGCAGGGCTCCCGTTACTAGTGGTGTTTCCACGGGAGGTGGAGCATGAAAAAATCTGTATATGTTAGTTTTTTTTTTTTTTTGTTCTTTTAATAGTAATTTGGCAACCTAAGGTACTTCCAAGAGGTTAGCAAGTCAAGAAAACAGGAGACAAAATATAAGAGAGTCGATGACAAGATATGTGAAAAAAAATTGTTTAATGAAAAGAGGGATGGCGATAACCACTTGACGTTTGTCGCTCCCTAAATAATACATACTAGTACTGTAAGAATTTAATTTAAATTTGTTAAACTGGTCTACCAATTCTCACAGATATTTTTGATTTATTTAAAAAATGTGAATTTTTTATCCTTGTTACAAAAATATGTGTCGTAACACTACATAATGAGGTCAACTAGGAACATACTCTACAAAAACTATAAAAACATATAATGTGCAATTGAGAATGTAAACATTAAAATAATCCATTTCAATTAATTATTCTTTTCCTCTCAACCAAGACCTTAGATAAAAAGAACAATTAATTGAAATAATTATTATGGTCAATTATGACAGCTAAACATTTATAGATCAAGATAAACTTTTTAAAAGAATATATAACAAAAATTTAAATATAATCATTAAAAATTATATCATTTTTGAAATTATCCATTTAAATAGACAAGAATTGTTTCAAGGCTAGATTAATCAATATGTTTCTAAAGTTCAGATTTTACTTTGTAAGATTTGAGAAATTGTAGTTTTGAATTGGTACCTTGACAGCTTAAGAATATCTATGTGAGGTTGATTGGAGGGTTCCGGGAATGGAATAATATAGCATAATTTCTTTTAAAGAATTGAACATTGAACAGGTAACTATTTCTATTATTGACACTGGGAACTCAGAGATTTTTTAATTAGTATTTTTGTCACTTAAGCTTTTTTGTTTTTTAATAAATTTGTAAAATATAAAGGGGTGAAAAAGCATCATAGTTAGCTGTTATAAACATCAAAACAATACAGACCTCATTCTCAATAACTCTCCAGAACCAATTTTACACAAATCTGCACATTTTACCTTTTTACATATAATTGTCATAAGTAATACAGAGACCTACCACAAAATGTCAAAATGTGTCCAACAGACAAAACCAAGAACAATAGGCTGATGCGTCTAGTGCATAAATGGATGATCATAGACCATCAAGTATTAGGTAAATCACCTCAATCAACATATCAACAGTATGTTACGCAAATTTGAAATTCAATCAATTTAATTATTAATTATAATAATTTATATCATAAAAACCTTCTAAAATCTACAAGCATACAACGAACAAAATATTCCAGTTATAAACGGAAAATTTGCACATTTTATTTGCATATAAATTTACCTGAGTTTTTTCCATGATGGAGTGTCTCTTCAAAGCTAGCAAATGATACTAAATAAAATAAAATGATAATTAGAATAGGTTAAAAAAATTATAAATAACAGAAAATCGAAATGAGAAGTTTGTTGTATGGACAAGTGAAGCCACAGTAACTTAAGTGGTAGAACACTGAAGTATTTGTGCAAAGATTGTGGGTTCGAATCCCATTCATCTTAAAAAATTGTGTGCATATAATAAATTGAATATTTTAGTCTGATTTTGGAAAAGTGTCTTTTAATAAATATGATTATACCACAAAAATAATAATATTAAAAAGTTAAACTAAATAAAATATTTGCTTGTTGAAATGATTGCACAAAAGCATTTTTTTTACTTCATGGACCTTCCGCAGGGCCATAGTAACTCAAGTCGTCAGATGTCAGTATGCTCATGAACACAATGTACAAACAACAAATGGAAGTCTTATCATAGAAAACATGGCATTTTTGCTCATCTTTTGTACAGAGTACATTTACAAATAAGATGGATGCTATTTGATATGTACATATAATTTTACACATGATTTTATCTGCGATTTCATCACACGACAAGTAGACATATGTACAAGCATCACAGGACTCTGTTTTAATGTACCTTTCTAATGTGATGCAAAGTGCTTGAATCATTTCTAATATAATTCTCGTTTCTCAAACGTTTCTCTTCTTCAGTTCCCTTTAGTTTTCACATTGTAAATAATTGTCCATTTGGTTCCCTTAGGGATGAAATTTTCAAAAATCCTTTCTTAGCGGCTAAAGAATGCAGTGCCGAAATTTCACCCTTGAGTTTGATCAATGCATTGTTTGTCAAGTCAGTAACAGAACTGTTTATACAGTTATACAAAACTGTATATACAGTGAAATAGAGTCGAAACTTTGGGGAGGGTTGGTCTTTTGTGTTATCCATTTGAACTGTCAATGCAGGCATTTCTGATAGGAATGAGAACTCCCAAAATTCAAATTTGAAGCAAGAAAAAACCTTAAGCCACCAAAGATTGACAAAAATAATGCCAACACATGCCTTGGAGAAGGAGTCTTGACTTCACAAAAATCACCTAGACCCAACAATGTAGATGGTGAAATGTGTCTGACACAATCACCCAACAAGGAAAAGCAAACAAAAATGAATGGTAACAACCAAATTAAAGGTTCAACATATAATGACATGTTGGGCTAAAGGGCTACGAACCCTCCCCAATTCCCATAACCAAAGAGCTGTAAGACAATCTTCTTGCATCACCTTCTGCAGATGTGGGGGGGGGGTCTTCGGGGGGAAAAAACAACAAGACGAAACCACTCCAATGTAGGTGACGGAGAAGACTGAGGAACTATGCCTAAAACCCCAAAAAATATATCCTGAGAAAAGAATTCGGAAAGGAAGGCAAAACCCCAATGTACACTTCCAGACTCTGGCACCAGGGCAAAGCACTGAAAGAGTTGACCCCAAAAAACCAGGGCCAACGACAACCAAAAGTGACAAAAGGGACAGGTCATTGGATAGCACCCCATCATCAAGAGAAAGTGCTCCCAGGACTTGCCCCAAAAAGAGTAAAATTTGGGGAAGTGGTGTGGAGCGGAGAGCTCTAAGACATACCAGCAAGTCCTCAAGGCCCTTAAAATGAATGTGGTGTTGAGGAATACCCAGAAAAAGAACTGATAACTGATCAGGGCAGGGCTGTTCAGCAGGCCATCCTGGCTGAGGTTTGGAAGAGCAAAAACTCCCAGGGACCTCAGTTCAGGAATGGATACGTTGAGAAAAGGGCTGTCCTGATAAATCAGAGTGCCAAGGAATGGCTCATGGCAATGGTGTCTACCATCCACCCATGGGAAGGGGCAAACCTAGGGTAGGTCCCTACAGAGAAATTATTAAAGCCACTAGGGTGGCTATGTGGGTGCCGGACCCTGGGCACTACGGACGCCACCATCATTCTGGGGCTAATGGAAGCCAATTCCGAAGAAGGGGAAATTGGCAAATAGCCAAAACATTAATCACCTATGATAAAATTGAGTCGGCTATAGATAACTTTAGCCCATCCAAATCTCCAGGAACAGACAGGTTATACAGAAGCTGCCTAGCAATGGGATACATCCCAAGCCTATGGAGAACTGGAAAAGTAGTTTTCATTCCTAAACCGGAACAACTACACAGACCGATTAGTCTAACATCCTTTCTTTCTACTCAAAACACTTGAAAGGCTAGTTTAAAAGCATGTAAGGAGCAGCTCTTTCAAAGAAAAAACCCCCTATAAACATCACATGCCTATCAGAAAGGAAAAGTGTGTGAATCAGCACTACATCAACTAACGACACAAATAGAGGATTCACTGAAAACCAAGAAATAGCATTGGGAACCTTCTTGGACATTGAAGGAACATTTGATAATACTCCTTTCGAAGCAATGGTTACATCACTCAAACAGTGAGGAACAGACGACACCTGCTGTCAATGCTAAACAGCAGGAAAGTGCAGGCCTCTATGTTTCACTAAAAAGTAGAAGCAGTGGTGGCGAGGTGTCCGCAAGGAGGAATACTCTCACCTCTGCTGTGGAATGTGGTAGTGGACAACCTCATATGCAAACTAAATGAAAGTGGAATTTACACCCAAGGCTATGTGGATGTCATTGTCATATTAGCCAGGGGAAAATTCGATTTAACATTAAAAGAATTCACCCAAAGAACACTAAACCTGGTGGAATAATGGTGCTTAAAACGGGCACATAAAGTAAACCCCTCAAAAACCATCTTAATTGCTTTCACCAAGAAAAGAAATGTAGAAATACAAGGACTACACTTCTATAACGAAATGCTGCTTTTAAAAAATGAGGTCAAATAACTAGGAATAATCTTTGATAAGAAATTAACCTGGAATCCTCACTTGCACCATACTGTAGCAAAAAGTAAAATATCGCTAATGACCACAAGAAGGACCTTAGGCAAATCTTGGAGACTAAAACTGAAAATGGCCTTTGGCTATACACAGCAGTAATAAGACCCAGAATAACCTATGGATCACTAATTTGGTGGAACAAAGCTCAATAAAAAGTAGCTACCCAAACATTAGGCAGCATATAGACTAAAACCTTTGTATCACAGGGGCAATGAGAGCAACCCCTACAAATGCATTAGAAACTTTGCTAAACTTGCCTCCACTGGAAATATTCATACAGGTAGCATAGTAGTAAGTCCATAGTAGGAAAAGCTCGTTTAGACTCCAGAAACAATTAATTTGGAAGGGAACTAAACAATTTGGGCATACAACCATAATCAACAAAATCAGACACCCATTACTAGAAATGGGGTCTGACGATATGATCCCGGAAACAATCTTCCCAACTTCCTATAAAGTCTCAACAAGAAGAATAACACAGGAGAGCATCAGATACCAAAACAAATGAAGGAACCGAAGCAGGCATTTTCTGTACAAGCCCAAAACATGACCAATCAAACTTATTAGGAAATTACAGTTCGGTCTTAAAAGTGGAAATACATGCCATCAATGCTTGTGCCCTGGAAAATCTTAGATGAGGTTACACTGACAAAAAAATCCTCATAAGATCAGATAGCCAAGCAGCTATTAAAGCATTAGTATGTAAAAGAATCACATCAAAACTAGTCAGTGAATGCATCCAAAATCTCCAAAACCTGGGGAAACACAATAACCTGATGATATCTTGGGTGCCAAGACAGAGGGGAATTTTGGGTAATGAGAAAGCAGACAGACTGGCCAGAGGAGGATCTGCAAGACCATACATAGGCCCATGAATGGATCCAAACAAAACAAAAAGAGAAGTGGATGAACTCTAGAAGACAAACACTTTGAGTGAGTAGAAATGCAAGCCAAGGGATTGCACCCTTCAATTTCCCTGCATGTTATACAAATACATGGGCATTGGCCCAAAAATAAATGTATGTGCGCCAACCTATGGTCTATCCTTATCACATGAGGATTACTCTTCTTCTACAAGTCAGGCCCTCCAAGGGGCACCTGTCAACAGTGTTCTTGATACACAAGACCTTCTCAGCTGATCTGGCCCACAAACACTGTTATATTCCTTTAATCAAGTGTTTTATTACAATGCTATCATCAGGCAGTAAAATATGATGGTGGATCATGGAGGTAAAGTCTATTATTGTCAATATATAACATATATGCTAATCCTGAATAATCAAGAAAATATATACACACCAGAACATGAAGAAGAAGACGAAGAAGATGGAATACTACATTCGGATAATGGGTCACCTAAAAAAGCAAGACAATTATGAGGGTTTTTTGTTTCTGTTTTTTTATTAAATAGGAATATTAAAACATAATTAAAAGTGACAATTATTTTTTTATAGTTTTGTTAAAGAGTTATTGTGAAATAAATATTTTAGACAGTAATTTTAAATTATGATATATTTTAATATCAGAAAATTTTATGTTCAAGGAAGTAAATTGGGATATATTTTAAATATGGGAAAAGTGAATGTTAATAAAAGCACACATTAAAATCCTGGAACTGGTAAAATTGTATACATAGTTCTGTTCAAAGTTGCAATTATTTTAAGACTAATTGTTTCAAATTCTAGAGAAAGTTAACTGAACTTACCATCATTTAAACAATATTGTATAGGGGGCTCTGGAAGTCCAGTAATAATGCAACCTAGTCCTAAAAAAAAATTACTGTGTGCATATTATCAAACATTTCAAGTATTCTTCTTTTCTTTCAGATTTCAGATTGTAATAAAATAAAAACCCTTTTAGATACCTTGTGATTCCTAATGAGTAGTTAATAATGCCAAAGTAAAACCTACCAAACAAATTAGTTCAATATAATTGAATCACCTCATGAAGAGAGCCAAAATAAAATATTAACCTAGATCACTATAGAT
Source organism: Cimex hemipterus (assembly GCA_039619505.1). NCBI lineage: Eukaryota > Metazoa > Arthropoda > Insecta > Hemiptera > Cimicidae > Cimex > Cimex hemipterus. Next base: position 37,688,065 of record CM077100.1, on the reverse strand, counting down.
TATAATGCCCTGGTAGGGCACATTTTTTCGCCTTATTAATTTTTTTAAAAATAATGTTTAATTTTTGAAAATGTATACAATAAAAACATCGAATCATATTTTGGGCAATTACATTTTTACAGATATATCCAGAACATCGGTTAGAAGTTAAAGAAGCCAAAGGAAAAACATCACTCAAATAAATTATATTAATACATGGCAATTATTCGTTACAAAGTGAAAACGTTTATTGGACCATGCTTTAAAAATAAACAGAAAGGATAACTAATTCATTCAAAAGAAATTATTAAGTGATAATAATTAAAACTCAATTATTTTAATAAAACGAGTTAATATTAATTCAAAATACCTTCATTTACAAACTGCTGTTGTTCTTCAGGTGGGTATTGCCCTAAAACATAAATAACAAATTTGTAATACCAACCCTAGAAGTTATAACATAAAATAAGTTATTGTTATTGCAATGTTTGTTGCATTTTTTAAGAAACTAAATTAAGTTCTTTGGAATTTGTAAATTTAAAAAAGTAAGCACAGAAAAGTAGATTATATAATATAAATTGTTCAAAAGAAAATTTAATATTTACAAGCACTTTTTTTGATAAATCAAGCACACTATTTGTCAAACTTTCATTTATCATGACATTCTCATAGCAGATACTAAATAAAAATAAGATTAACCAATAAATGAGATTAATAAGACAATTTCATGCTGATATTGCACTTTCACTATGACCTAACTATTGCTGATTGAACAAGAAAACTAGAATAATCTTTTAAAGAAAGTTTTGTTTAAATTTAATTCGTTGTTTAGTTACTACTGAAGACCAAATTCTCATGTAATTGCATCTATTGCTAACTCTGATTTCTATGAAGCCAAGACAGAAATGTGCATTCTAGTTTGCACGGAATTACACGTTTTTATGGTTTACTGCACAAATTTGCATTTTTCCCAATTTTTTTAAGTTTATTATTTTATTTGTTTTAATACATCAAAACAATGTGGAAATACATTTTTTTTATAGGTTAACAGTATTGAGTGAATCAATTGAGAGTAAAATTTTATTTATAATAAACTTTGTTGAAATTTTCAAGAAATTGTAATACATTTGAGATCCAACACTCATATATTTATCACTTTTCATTTATGTCTTACTTCAAATTGGGAGCAAAGCAAAACCACATTAAAAAATTCTAAGTTCAAAAATGATGACTGCAGGGCTACCCAGAACCAAAGACTAACATACACCCAAACAGAGTAGAGCCTCTTGTAATCCACCGATAATTCCAGGTTTTGTAATTTACAATAATTACCAGCAGACCACAAGAATCATCCAACATGGGTGTTGGCAGGATGGGGACAGACCTTGGCCTTATACGCCCAGCTTTTGAGGTTGGATTCCAGGGCTATCAACAGCTAGGTCATTTCAGCCACCAACACAATCAGTTCTTAAATGAAAACCCATTCACACTCTCACTCACTCTTAACTTCAATTCTTATTTATATACCATTCACTCAAAGGAGTGGAGTACTTGATATTCTGCCATCTCAATGTACGCTAATAAATACATTTATTCTCAACAAACATTAGGGATTCAGCAATATCAGCACAATATACAATAAAGTAATCCTGGTTCTTCCAAAAATTGACAAAGGGGACTATAATAAAGGGGAAGTATAATTATGTATAATTCTCATACCTTGTGCTCTCTAAACAGAGCCAAGGGATTGCACCCTTCAATTAGGTGGGATACATCGAGCCTTTTTCTACATGTGGGTCACATACAAACACTTCTAGGAGTCTGACTCTGAACTCTGAAGGCCACACATTTGACAGTGCTCTTGATAAGCATATTATTTTTTTACTATTTAAAGCTGAATGTTGTTTATAGCATATTTGTTCTTTTATACATAGTGTATAATTTTAAAATTTACTTTATTGGTTATCTAGTTGTATATTATCTTTTTTTTGGGGGGAGGGGGTTATGCTATATATTAGCCATTACTTTACATGTAATTGTATTTTTGTACATATTGATCTTAAAAATTGAGTATAATCATTTAATCATAAAATAAATAAACACATCATAAACAATGTTTAAGATAGCAATTAATTCTATTAGCCAAAAATTGCTATAGTTAAATAGGCCCTTTATTACTCTTTTTTGCTTAATTTTAGGTTTCTATTATACTTTTGTAAGTTTTTACAAAACGAAAATTCAGTCTTGTATATATATAAAATTTAGATTTAACTGCTCATTAAGTTGTAACATTTAAAAAAATATGTAGACTCTTTAATTGAGTTTTGATTAAGTATTAATTAAGTCACAAGTGATTTACTGAAAAGTCAGAATTCTTTCAAAACATAATTATGTTATATTTTTTGCATTTTATAGAGGACACTATAGAAAAAAATTTATATGTTACATGCAAAATTTAAATGTTAGCATAATAATAATAGAATAAATCCCCTACACAAAAATGAAAGAGAAGAAGATGGATGTGTTATTAACGACCTTACTGAACCAGGTAACCAGAAAAATTTATACAGTTTTTCATTTGTTATTGCTTTAATATCATTAATCAACATTTTTAATTACATTAAGTAATATATCACACAATTACAAGCGGATAATGCATCAGTTCATCAATAAAAATGTTTTGAACAGCTCACTGAAATAATACATTTTTTCTTTCTTGTATCTTCAAAAATCATGACATGCTTGTTATACGAATTTAATTTTGGTACTAGGGCAGCCAAGGCAGTTCATGAAATTTACGTAGCATTCAGTGATGAATCAATAAATGACCACACTGCCAAAAAGTGGTTCAAAAAGTTTGCTTCTAGGAATGAAGGGGGTGAAGATGAACCATGGTCTGGTAGGTCCATTGAGGGAAGCTAATGAACTTGATTTACATGAAACATACAGGAGCTCACCAGTGTTCAACAAAACCAATGAAACCATTTGCTCTAGCTTACATAGAATTGGGAAGCTGAGCAAATAGGTTTCTCATAAATTGACTGACAGTATGAAATTTCAACATCTAAAAATTTGTGAAATATTTATATAAAATGGATCATGTACAATAACACCAGAAGATCATAAATTGGCTGTCACCAAATGCTCCTGACTCACCCACCAGAAAGTATACTTGACCGTGGTTCATTTTGACATGGTTTAATTTTCTTATTCCCAGAGCCAACCTTTTGAAACAAGTTTTGGGCAGTGTGCTCAATGTTCATCACCGAACGCAGTGCAAATTTTATCACCGCCTTAGTACCAAGTTAAAATTCAACTTTTTCTTCAAATATTGACACATTATTCTCTTGGTATTATATTATGTAAACACCTATATAAACAGATCTGTTAATTAATGGTATTCAAACAATAACAAATGAAATGCCGAATCATATTTTCTTGTTAACTGGTATAAAAGTGTTGTTTCAAAAGGAAGCATCATCTTTCTCGATTTCAGTCAATAATGTGTAACCATGTAGCATTGAATAGGACTGGGCATTTACGAGAAAAGTACTTACATAATTCCTGAGTTAGTTCAGTAGAAGTAAAAGTATTGGCTATAAAAAAATAACACAGCTTTTAGTATTTTAGTATACTGGAAGTAATCAAAAGTTCAGTAAGTAGAAAAAAAAAGATTCAGGTTTGAAACAAGACCATTGCAGATGTGCACGCTCTGAAGTTTCTTCTAAAATTTGTAAATTAATTCTATTAAGATCTATGACATTTTTGGTGCATTTACTGAAAACTAGCTTTTTAGTTAAACAATTAATAATAATTTTAAAAACTATAATGTAAGTATTTGTAGTTGTAAATAATTGCAATTGATGTTTTTCCATTTTCAAAGGTGGTGATGGAAAAAATGAAAATTTTTAACTTACTTAATCTTATATAAAAACAATATATCTTGCAATCACTATTTTCATGAACCCTCAAGCATTAGTTTGTAATACATACTATTATTTAATAAGTGAAAAGAAAGTTTAGCTCTTTGGTCTAGTTTCATAAAAAACTTACTTTTAGCGATTGAGTTTTTTTCTTTGTTATTACATGCCTTTATTAATGAGTTGCAGTTTAAATCACTATGCATAATTTGTCTTGTCATACACCATTGTAAATTTATATTTAAAATATTAAACACTTACTTAAATAGTATTCTTCGAGGGCTGTGTGCGGTATCATGCATGCTTCATAATAAGGATCCCCAGGTTGACCTTGAAATGAAAAGACAGTTGTCAAAAATTTCATCAATTTTTAAACTTCAAATATAAAGTTATGAAGTTCACATAATTTTTTATATACCTTGAATGCCAGCAGCAGACCATGGATTAAAGTCAGCAAACACATCTAAAAGTACATGTACAATCAGTTTCCTCTAAACAAAATCTCAAATTGTGTTAAAACCAAATAATTACTTGAAATTAAACAACAAAAGAGTTATCACTTATTTTAACAGTTTATCTGCACTGATTATATGTTATATTCTATTTTACTTTAATTACTAATTTTTCACAAGGAAGTTTTAGCAGCTAGGGAGTCGTATTGGATATTATTATTTTTTTTTTTGGGGGGGGGGAGAGGGAGTCGTCAAATATAAAAAAAAGTGACACGCCACCAAAAATCAAGTTCGGTTTGTGGGCTGCACTGCATACACACGGGGCAGATTAAAGAGATGTTGTTCCCCTCCCCATACACTGGACTGAATGCTATATCCCTCGCATATATATTGAGAACAGGCAAATCTGTATAATATGTAACTCAGTACGGTTTCAAAACTGAGGAAAAAGCCTCTATAAATCCACTAAAAATAAAATATTTGAACAATTAAAAGGAGTCAATGCTGATAACAAGAAGGGCGTGCTGGACTGAAATTGTAAACATATAGGGATAGCTGGGAATGAAGAAGCAGACAAATTGGCTTAACAGGTTGCATCCATGCAGCAAGTGTGTTAAATTAATGAAGAATAAAAGAGAAATGGGAAAATTGCTGGGCACAGACTTCTGCTAAATTACAGCATAGAAAGACTGGCATTGGTCAAAGGAGCCCAGGTCAACAAGGGAAAGGGCCCTACTTACAAAGTTACCCATAGGTCATACCAGGCTTACAATGAGCACTTGCTGATAATATAAACTAAATGCCTGCAGGATGAGGTATGTATGTTGTTCCTGCTAGCCTATGCATGATCACTGTTTTAGAACCTCAGGGTTATAAGAGTTTAAAATCTATATAGTATGTGTTAGTGTGAATGTAAATTATTAACGCAATGAGGGGACTGTGACCACCCCTTTTTAAGTATGTTACACAGAGAGTGAAAGTAATATTCTAGGGTCAATGAGATTATAACCCTATCCTAAGTATCGAGCACTTTGGCAGAGTAAATGTGACCAGACTTGTCTTGATAGAGGAGATGAAGGGATATCAGCATCATCAGAATTTAATACCACGACTTCAGACAGGTCTTCTGGCTAGCTTGTTGAAAAAAAAATTTTTAAAGCACGTAGGGCTGGTAGATGACCACCATTATTGTCCCATAAATAATACATACTACTAAATCCCCATTGCCAGTGTATTTTTCATTACACTTGTCACAGGAAAGTAGTGTAAAAACATGTCCTTATTTCAGTACATTCAGTTTTGTTAGTTATGTAAACTTTGCTTCACTGATACTGTTAAGAAAATTTTGTTTTACCTGAAATTCATTTTCAACAGATCCCCACATGAGAGGAAATGGAAGGCTTTCCCATCTTACATTCTCTCTTTACACATACTTACACAATGACCAAGAGCTCACTTAGAAGGAGCACAATTAGTTCTAGCAATAATAAATATTTGGACTAGTAATAAGTTATTATTTACAACAACTACATACCGATAGAATGTGTATGCATTTCATAAACATTAGGATCACCCAAATCTCCAAATGCTGGAAATAAAACAACATAAATTTTAGATATAGTAAAATTAATAAATAATAATAAAGCTGATGATTTATATATCATCATTGTTATCTTTTGTACTAATTTATTTCTTTATATACATTAATAAGAGAATGATGTTGTCAGGAACAATCAAAAGAGCAGTAACGTGAGCAATACTTTTAATTGTAATAATTTAATTCAATTATATTTTAATTTCATATAATAAAAGGAGCAATACACAAACAGGTTTCAGTGGAAAACCTAACAAAGAAACAACTTCCCTCTACTACAGTTACCAGTGTTACCAACATTCATTTTCTAAATTATTAATCAATCACAAGGAACTTAAATAACGTAATTTAAAAATAACACATAACATAGAAATCACATATAACTTATACATTATAACTTATGATATAATATTATTTATATAAACATATATTTTATTATTCTAATTAATTTTATTATTCAATTCTAAATTTTTTAACAGTAATCTAAAAAATCAATTAGACAAATTCCTTTTTTTTAAATTTTTTATTTATTTTTTTTTTTAAACTGACTGAATTTACTTTTAGGGATTGCTTTTGTTATAACATACGTAATTTGATGATTGATATTGTTGAAATATATTTCACTTCAATGACATTTTCTGAAATTAAATTTCTTATAAAATGATGTTTAACATCAATATGTTTACTCCTTTTCATTTCACCGGTGTTGCCATTTTAATTGCATATTAATTATCCTCATAAATAGTAATCTTCATTTTATTTTTACCAATGATAAATTAAAAGGGCTGTTTTAAAATCATACATTCAGTGATACCCATAGATAGTGAAACAAAGTCAGACTCAGCAGATGACAAAGCAACAACAACTGTGTTTCTTTAACTTCCATGATTTAATTTTTTATTTAATTTAATGACAAAACCACTCATATTTTTATGATCCCTCACATCTGATCCAAACTCTGCAACGACAATAACATTCATTTTAAAATCACTGCCGTCATTCTTCTGAAAAATAAATTTACAATTTTTTGAATCTTTAAAGTATCTTAAAACGTTTTTCAGAAATTATGCTGAAAATGACTGAAGAATGTAATTGCAAAACATAAATCTGGTCGTGTACCTAATCAAATACCTTAAACTTTCAACCAGTTCTCTATATGTCAAAACACATTAGTAGAATTATAATTAACTAAGATAAATTTAAACCCAACTGGCAGAGGTATAGCACTTTCTTTACTATTGGTCATCTTAAATTTATCTAAAATCTTATCAATTAGATCATTTTGTGATAAATACATCTTATCATTTTCCCTTTCAATTTCAATTCCCAGAAATTTATTTTTCTTCCCATTAGTATTAAAATTTCTTTAATCTCAAATTTTAATTTTAACAAATTTATAATATCTGTAAACTCATCATTTTTATCAATGACCAAAATTATATCACCTACCCATATTAGTAAATATATATTGACACTTTTATACAAACAAGGATCTTCGTTACTCGTTACAAAACACATTTTTTATAATATAAGAATTAAAACAACATTCCATTCTTTTGGTGCACATTTTAATCCATGTAATGTTATTATGTAATTACATGTAATTAACTTATCAACATATCCTTTCTGAAGTTTCTTTAATCCTGCAGGTGGTTTTGGTTCATATAAATCGGTTCCTTCAGTGTCCCATTCAGAAATGCTGCTTTTACATCAAGCTGAAGAAGTCATAATTCTTGCTGTAGTGAAAAACTAATAGTGCTTGTAGTGCCACCATCTGAGCTACTGGTGCATGCAGGTCAACATCTTCAACTAGTTCTTGAAGAAAACTATGTGCAACTAAGTGTGCTTTCTTAATCGGCACATTGGATATGGTCTTTTCAGTAAAAACTCACTTTGAATTAATTACTTTACACCTTGAGGTTTAGACACCATTACCCATGTAGCTTTTTTTTTTTTTTTTTGTCCCGATTAGTCTGATCCTCTTCTTCAGCTTCTTCTTCTGGTGTAGATTGAACTTCTTTTGGTATAGAGTCAAGGACTTCTGCAGAAACTGGTACTTTATCTTCCTCAGTATTAATGATAGGTCAATTTTGTGATCATCAAATTTTACAGAACAAGCAGTAATTACTTTGTTCTCATTAGGATCCCATAATCGATAACCATTTGCTGTATATTCAATCATTATAAGCTGTTTACACCTTTGTAATAATCTTCCATCTTGATCATCCTTGGGTATATATGCAAAAGCACAACTTCCAAATACTCTCATTTTTACTAGGTTGACTGGCCTATTGAACCAAACTTCAGGTGGTATTTTCCCAGTTGGTTTTGAAAAAAGTCTGTTAATTGTATATATTAACATTCATACAGGGGTTCAAAGACCAACCCCGCTTCTAAGTAGTGGACCCCGGGAAACGTTCGCCACTGTCCTGACGAGGGAATTCATAATAATCCCTGCGGCATGGCACGGTGCGAAAAGGCTAAAGGGGCTCTGGTGTCCTATCCCCAAGTGAGGTACTCACTCTCCTAACCACTCCTCACAAAATGAACTCCTACCACCAATTCCTATCTCCCTATTCTCTCACCTCCCCCATGAAAGTCTTGGGCTTGACAGAAAACAGCATCCGCCCCAGTCAAAGGTGTCATGCGTTTCTGTGCTGAATGACTCACTGGCAGCCGGGGCTAATGTGGCTGTCTTGAACGGAGCCTCTCTGACACCGGGCGACATCAGAGAGTAATTAGCCTTACTCCATCATGCGGGGCTCTGATGGAGCGGACAATATAGTTCCCTAGCTACTCGTGGGAATCAAATGAGTACAGCAAACATAAAACAAAACCCAGAGCAGGATATCACTGCTCAAAAAACAACAAGTAATGCCGGGAGTAACCCCCAGATGAACACTGTCCTCAGAAACCAAAGAGAGAACACCACTCCCTTCAAAAAACAAATTCCAGTCGCTGCGTGGGAAACCAAAACGAAAGGTTCAGTACCTTCAAGTAGCGACACCAGGAAATACAGACCTCCTCTTGGGAAACCAAAAGGAAAAAAGAAAGCATCCGCTGAACTACCAAAGCTGGGAGAACCAGGTGGTAAAGATGACCCTCTCAGGAAAGGTCTTAGCGGAGCCATGACAAAATGGTACCTGAAGGCCATAAAATCGGGGAAAACACCCGAAGAAGCAAGGAAATTAGCCGATGAAAGGAAGGCTAAAATCCAAAAAGAAAGACTGGAAACCCCATCAACCAGTAAGAGGGCAAGAGAGCAATCTCTTACCCCCATAGAATTTAGGAGGGAAAAAAGAACAAAGCCTTCTACTCCCCAGGCTCAGTCCAAAGCCAGGGAGACTGCTCCCGGCGTTAGTTACACGGGAGCAGCGAAAATCATAAGAGTGGCTTTGCTACCAGAGGAATACCTCCTGGTAACCTTAAGAACAGAAGAGTTAACCCATCTAGAGGAGACCCTCATAGATGAAATTCTAAATGTATGGGAAGCCAAAATACAGTTCGAAGGTATACACTTCAGGCCAGGAATGATGGTCCTTGACTGTTAAGATAGCAAGATCCCAAACTGGAGCTAAACAAACACAAAAAGCTAACAGTGAAAATTGGGGAGGATGTCCCTAAACCTCACTCAATAGCAGTGTTCTTCCCTAGAACAAAACTAGAAGAAGAACAAAGAACCTTAGCGCTGGTTAAAGCACAAAATGATGATATTTAGCGCTGAGGAATGGGAAGTCCACTCAGTGAAAGCAGAGGGGCCTGGGATTGTCATGATCCTAGGCATTGATGACATTTCAGCGCAAACAATAAAAGCAAGAGGACATACCCTCAACTTCCGCTTTGGAAGGATCCTTGTTAGGGGCCTGAAAATGGGAGGGGGAAGAGGTTACACAAGAGAAATCTCACACCTCCACCACAATAACCCCCCCATCCATTCAAACGGAGCAGGCCCCCAGAGACACCTCCACCCACGGAGAATACCTCTGAAAACATAGCCGAAATGGAGGCCGACCAAACCATTGTGGCAGACCAGACCCCTCCTCCTCTACAAACAGAAATAAAAATGCCCACTGAGGAGGAGCTATTGGGAGAAGAGACACCTCTTCCTACCCCAAACAAATAACCACACATGGAAGAATTGAGAATGGCCCAGGTGAACATCCACATGCTAAAGCTGCATCAGCAGAAATAGCAAGGATGTTCACTGCACAACACCTATGGGCAATTCTCATCCAGGAACCCTGGCAGTGGAGAAGACAAATTAGAGGTTTGTCCTGTAAAGACGGTAAGACTGTATGGGATTCCAGACAGGAAAACCCCTGTGCATGTATACTAATTAGGAAAAACACTAATTATCTCTGTCTTTCAAAATTCATGACTGGTGATTTAGTTCCTATTAAAGTAGAAATACCAATCGATGGGAAGAGACAGGAAGTAGTAATAGCATCGCCATACTTCCCAGGCGAAGAGGAACACCCTCCCCCAGAAGAGCTACGAAGGCTAACCTACTATTGCAATGAGAAGAATCTCCCCTTGCTGATAGGATGCAATGCTAACGCTCATCACCAAATCTGGGGAAGCAGCAACAACAACAAACGAGGTGAGGCACTCATAGAATTTTTGGTGGAGGAAAAATTAGATAAACTTAACATAGGAACAACCCCTACCTTTGTCACCAAAGTGAGACAAGAAGTACTTGACATTACCATGTGCAGCCAAGCCCTATATAACGTGATAAGAAATTGGAGGGTCTCAGGTGAAGAATCGATGTCGGACCATAGAATAATACGGTTTGGCATCGAGTCAAATAGGACAGACCCTACACCGTTCAGGAACCCCCGAAACACAAATTGGGCAAGGTTCACTGAGCTGGTGGCACACAGCCTAAACCACGCAACAGTGAAAAGAATACCGAAAACCTGCAATGAACTAGAACTTGCAGTTAAGGAACTTATGGAAAGCATCATTGATGCTTACGAAATAAGTTGTCCTGCTAAAGTTCCAAAAAGCAAACAAGAACCACCTTGGTGGAATGCAGAACTGGAAGTATTGAGGAAAGAACCAGGAAGAAGTTTAACAATGCTAAACAAGGTAACAACTGGGGAGATTACAAGAGGTCACTCACCTCATATAACCACGCCATCCGCAGAGCAAAAAGAGAAAACTTTCGCAAATTCTGCGGAGAAATCTCCACAGTATCCACAGCAGCTAGACTTCGAGGAAACCCTCTGTGACATAATCCAAGAGGGACTGAAAATTACAGAAGAACGGTGCAAAAGTGCAGGCTTGGGAATCAACCCAAACAAAACAAACACAGTCACTTTTACACGAAAAAGAGAACTAGATCACATGAAAGAAATCAAACTTAACAACATTGTGATAGAACTTAAAAATGAAGTCAAATATCTGGGCATTACACTAGATAAAACACTAACATTTAGAGAACACATCAGCTCAACCATCACAAAGGCAACACGAGCCCTGATGGTGTGCAGAAGAATAGCAGGAAGAAACTGGGGATGCAGGCCAGAAACCCTGCTATGGATGTACATACACTGCAATAGTAAGACTGTTACTTACACATGGAGCTATAGCCTGGGCTGATAAAGCAGAACAAGTAACAAAAAATAAAGAACACAAAATTACAGAGACTTGCATGCATCTGCATAATGGGAGCAATGAGAACATGCCCTACAATTAGCATGGAAAAAATACTAGGACTACCACCCCTATATCACATGGTAGAAAGGACAGCACAGAAAACCATAATCAACCTCATTAGGGAGAAACCTCCAACAGGAATAGAATTGAAATGGTGGGATAGCAACAAACTGTGGAAAAATCATCTATCACTCATGGATCCAAGGAATGACATGAACAGGATGTTTGAATTTAATTAAAAATTCCTAATACATCTGAGCACCAAAAAAGAATGGGAAAGAAAAGAAATCAACTCCTTTACAAACACCATCCTTTGGTACACAGATGGGTCGAGAACACAGGAGGGTACAGGAGCAGGAGTATTTGGACCAGGCACCAAATACTCGGAACCAATGGGAAAACACACCAGTATCTTCCAAGCTGAGATTCACGCGATAGAAAGATGTGTCCAATTTAATCTAAATAAAGGATACAAAAAAAAGAAAATAGCTATCATGTCAGATAGCCAAGCAGCCATCAAGGCACTATGCTCAAACATCATTAGTTCAAGAATGGTGCTGAACTGCAAAACAAAACTAAATATATCAGGTGTGCAGAACAAAGTAAGCCTCTGTTGGGTCCCACAGGACACATGGGAGTAGAAGGCAATGAGAAAGCGGACACCCTTGTTAGAGAAGGGGCAGCTACACCGCTGACAGGACCCCAACCCTTCTGAAAATAAGGGAACTCTGGAACTCACATAAACAATCCAAGAATCTTCTAACCAATTTTGGAAAGAAAGAAATCACGGAATGTGTCAAAGGAAGCAGGAATAGACTGCGAATCCTAACAGGACACTGCAGATTAAATGGACATCTAAAGAAAATTGGAGTAATCCAAGATGGCACATGCAGATTCTGCAAAGAAGCAGAAGAAACACCAACACATCTACTAACAAACTGCGGAGCAACATTAGCCCGCAAGAGGAAGTGTTTTGGGATGTACAATGTGACCATAGAAGAGCTCCAACCAATAAAACCAGGTCTATTAATCAAGTTTCTTGATGAATTAGGACTCACTGATGTGCTTTAGGCAGAGAACGGGGGATACAATAGCTCTTTAAAGGGCACAGTATACACACCCTGGAAACTTTCAATCAACGTTCGTACAGCTTCACCCCATAATTCCTTATTTAAGCCTGTCAATTATAATGCATCTGGTCGTATCTAGTATTGTGCGATTCATGCGTTCGCATACTCCATTTTGTTCTGGATTACATGGTATGTTGTATTCTAATGTGATAACATGCTTACAGTACTGAATAAAAAGTCTGAGACATATTCTCCTCCCTATTATTTTTTTATGAAAACGTGCGGAAACTTCTGCATGATATTTCCTAAATTTATATACTTCTGATTTTCTTTTTAGTAGGTAAATATATGTTACATGTGAATAATGATTTATAAAAATTGCATAATATTTGTAGCCATCATAAATTAAAGGCGTAAACAGACCTGCTACATGTGAACTCACCACTTCCAGAGTTCGCCTAAGCTTCCTTTCTTTTTCTAAATGGTTAAATGATTTCCTAGTCATTTTTCCCTTAAGACAAATTTCACAAATTTTGCTCTGTTTATAGGCCAATGAATGCCACTCACTAACCTGGCATACAATCTAATTTTTCAAATGTCGTGTAATTGGTCAAGCGGACTATGATACTAGTATTTCATAATATTCCAAATGTGATTTTTTGTGTGATCTATTTTTCTGTACTATTCCTTTCAAAATAAATACATTCAACACCAAACAGAAAAAAAAAAATCCACTGATGAAACGGCGGAACATGTCTGACAACCAATGCAATAAGAATAAGTGAACAGTCGGAAATAACTAAATTACAATTTTATCACTTCTCAAACAAAACCTAGAAATCCCATTAGGCGTACTTAAACAAAACATTCACACATAAATTATCATAGGAACACTGGATTTAATTAAACTTCAAATAATTATTGGAACTAAATTTGGCAAAATTTTCTTTTCTAATATATATTTCTTCATTAAGGGATAATATGAAAAAAGTTGCATAAGCTATAATTTGATTTATAGAAAAGCTGCAACAACAAAACAACTTCACTTCACTTACATTTTTCGATTATTCCACAATCAAATGAAGAAGCTGGCTCTGAATATGTTGACAGATGTGAAAAGTTATCCTCTAGCATAGCCATGCTCCAAGTATGTCCTGGTGAAGCCCATTCAGGAAGCTGTTGTACTTTTTGTGTAGATGTTTCTAAAAGAAAGAAAAAAGGAACTATTTTAATTTATAAATTGTTATGCTAGTTGTATAATATCACTATTGTTTTACATGTCAAATATCTGTAATAATTTGTAATTATGTGATCATTTGTATTTACCGAATGCTATTCAACAGTTATTAGGTATTATTTAAAATGCCCAGTATATTTAGCCAAAGTAAATGAAGTGATAGCAGTAGATACAAAAAATACAGTTAATTACTTTTAATATTTAACCAAAAATAATTTTAAAAATAGAGATTTTACAACTACATATACCAAGAAAATATTTTAATGATTTTTCCTTTAAAATGAAATGATTAATTGCCTTATTAAAATTATTAAAAAAATGAAATGGAATTAATATTAATATAAAATAAAATTAATATTAATAAAAATGGAATAAAAATAATATTAATAATAAAATAATTGAAAATAAAATGGGATTGCAGTGGCTCAGTAGGGAGTCTAACTTGTAATTGCCACACTACCAATTCTGGGTTCAAATCCTGGCATAGCCCATGGTTTTTAATGGATGTAATACAAAAAATGTATTGTAAAATGGTTTGACCCCTTGTCCATGACACCCTTGGTTAGCCCTCCTGTATGACATGAATTACAACTACTAAAAATAATTTAATTGAAAAATTACCCTGTGCAGAGTTCACTGTTCTAGCCCTTCCTGGTTTCCTTCTCCACATAGAGTCTAGTTCTTAAAAAGAATAAATAAATAAATGTGACAAGAAAATAACATGATTATTTATTCATAATTCTCTAATGCTTAGCATTTAAATTGTATTCAAATGAAATATTCATTTTTATTCAATTTACAAACTACCCTTGTTATCGCTTGGCTTCGTTTGTTTTTATTTGCTTAGCTTCACACAACTGAATTGACTGAAAATTTAAAAAAAATATATAAAAGTTCGGTCATACTGTGCCCAAAATAATAAAAAAAGGCAAGAATTATCTTAACTAGGTTTAGGATATGCCACACTCATCCCTCACATGGCCATTTGGTAGGCAGCCAACAACAACAGTGCCCCCAATCCAATGAGCTAATGTCAGTCTACTAGTAGATTGTAGTGTTTTAAAAATCCATACAGAACAGTGTGGCCTACCCTCATATGAAGAAAGTCTTAAAGTATGATCAACATAGAATCAAACATAGAAGAATAGATAGAAGATAAAATGCAGGGGAAAAGAAATGAAAAAAAAACAAGTGAATAACTTGACTGAGAGCTGAGTATGACCTTGCAGTTTTCAGGGAAAGAAAAAACTTACCCTTGTTGATTAGTATTAATAAAAAAAACTATCCTTATGGATCAGTATTAGTTATCTTCCTTTTTTTTTCTTTTTTTTTAACGCGGGTTCGCAACAGCAGAGGTCATATAAACCCTTAGGGTGCCGGTGTTTTTGAAAAAAAAGCCCATTTGTAAGTATCCAGCGGCCCTGCATTCTAACCCGGGACCTTTACCTTACAGTGATGAGCACCGTGTCGAAGCCTGAACCTTGTGGCCACCGACGCCCCCCTATCTTACATATTAAAAATACTATACTTGTTGATCAGTATTAATTAGCTTACATATTAAAAAAAACCTACCTATATCGATTAGTATTAATTATCTTATATATTAAAAAAAACTTAATGTAAAATTGACATATTAACTTTCTGTATTATAATACAAACCTGTTTCATTTGATGATGGTATATGTTTTGAGGTTATATCTAAAAGAAGGGAAAAATCTGAAAATTGAAATAACAAATTTAATTAACCGCAAAATAATTATTGTGACTTCTTCATTACTTTCATC
The DNA here is from genome assembly GCA_039619505.1 of Cimex hemipterus. Taxonomy (NCBI): domain Eukaryota; kingdom Metazoa; phylum Arthropoda; class Insecta; order Hemiptera; family Cimicidae; genus Cimex; species Cimex hemipterus. The sequence goes on along the minus strand of CM077100.1, from coordinate 37,672,368 downwards.
GTCATAGTCGGTAGCCATAGCATTAATGCCAACATCATTGTTAATGTTATTATCGTCTTCAAGCTTTTCCATAAGTCTTCTAAAACTCCTATCAGCTCTGCTATCTGATACAATATTACTTTGTACAAATACAAACTCATCATTCGGAGCGATCGAAAAAAAAGCTCTATTGCTAAAATAAATAATAACATTCAAATGTTATTTTGACATTTTACAAACGGAGACATACCAGACATTTTTCACCAGTCTGGATCTTCTTAAGGTGAGATATATTTGGTCTTCAAGAGCATGTTCTAATTTAGTTGTTCTTGCTGCTTTTTCCTCATCGTCATCACTACAAAACATTAGACATTAGTAAATTCAAATATTGAGATAGTCATCACCAATTTTATTCATTGGAGAAAAAATCTTATGTAACTAGAACTTATTTTCTATATTTCTTCAGTGAAATCATATAGAATTTAAGCAGGGTTCAGAATTTACACATATACTTCTAATTTATCTTTCCATTAATTTATTACATATTATTTCACATATTATTAAAATTAGTACTTACTTCAGAATGTCAAAAGGACACTCAAAAACAAAAAGGAGCCGAGGACAGCATATTCGTCCATGAAATAAAAGATCTTGTTGAAGGTCATTATTCGATCGTGTTTTATTACAGTTTGAGTTAAATTCTTCAAGATCCGAAATAATATTTGTAATAATACTCTGATAACTTGGTCTAAAAGTATTTAACAATATTACATGTCTGGTATTCATCCGAGTAAGGTAATAGAAGAGGCATTACTAACCTGACACGACTGAGCACTTTCAAAAACTGAACTATTGAGAGATCAAGCGTTTCACGTGGATGACATATCACAATAATATGAGATAAAGAAAATAGAAATAGTAATCCTTTTACATAAGAACATTTGAAGTTATTCCAACAGTACAGAAAACCCTTTGTGAACACATAATAAAGCATTAACGACTTGTATTAATCACATTATCATTACGTTTCCATTAAGAGATTTTGTTGAATTGAGCAAGTTTCTAACCAAAAAAAGTTGCCGATTAAAAGGAATGAGTTAAGATTTTTTCACGTGAGCTCCTTTGATGGAAACAAAACGAAGGTATAGCTTATTTTTATTAATTTTGAAATTTCTCCTAATTATCAATATGTGTTAATCGATAGACATGAAGTTTAATAAAATGAATTTAAATTTATTTCTGAACGTATGAATACTGCTTGTACTTCATAATCATCTACGCAATCTACATAAAACTTCGGTTGGATATAACATATTCTTTAAATTTCATTTTACTTTATGTTCAAGTTCAGTACCTTCTCTTTTAAATCATTAGCAGATTCATTGAACAGATTAGCTAGCTTCCTTGGATTGAATGCCCCTATTAGAAAAAGGTACAAAACCTTTTCATTCGCTGCATAATACCCTTCTATACTGCACTGTAAAAGAGGAAAAAATGATTATCAATATTATAACAATAAGTAAAGCAACTTTTAACAAAAAACATCATTAATGGTAAGTTACTGATGGATATGATCCAATCACTTATTTTTGTGGAAATTTTTTCATTATATTACACCTACCATACAACTTATACCAAAGCAAAGATTAAAGGGTTAAACATATATGGAAAAATATATATTTTTTTTATAAATTACATCAGTTTCTTCATCATCAATATTTCTATTGTAGTTGTCGTTATCATCAAGAGTAAATCCAAATATTGTCGGGTAGTCATCAAGGATGGATGTTTTCCCGAAAAAAGAAACAATGACAACTTGATCACTCAACTCTTCCTCGGAGAAAAACCTGAAAAACAAAATAAAATATGTTTTTCTCAGAACTGAAAATTCTATCAATAGTAATATTTACTTTTATATATATAAAGAATTAAGATCATCACTCTCAAGAAAGGCTTTTGATGACACCAAAACACATCGATGTTAAGGGTAGATTCAATTAAAACAATTAGGACCGCCTATAAAGTATAGGACCAAGTATCAAAAATACAAAGAAAAAAATCAGCCTAGATTTATGTGAGGGCTTTTAAGCAGCATGGGTATAAAACTGCATCTTTTCAGCACGATTATTGATGCAGTAAGATGTTTTTCCCCAAATGAACAGCCCTCCGCCCAAGAAGCAGAGCAAGAGAATCCTAACAGCAAACCAAAAGATTGTTCCCCATTCAAGTGCTTCAAAACAAAAAACAGTTTAAAACCCTCCTCTCCTTACAGGAGGACTTAAAACTTAATTCATTTGGACTCTTGACTCTCTTGGCTAATTGTTTAAAAAAGAAAAATTGAAAGGAAATGGTTGGTTTTACTGCGGGGAACTGAAGAAAATTTTACTTAATTTTTTTTATGTTTTTTATTTCCATGAGTATAGCAGTATAATTATTTACACCTGCTGCAGATGGAAGGAAATGATGCTAAAAGCAGGAATGTACTGGCCTTCATGTTCCACACAAAAATAGAAACAGTGGTGGCGATAGGATGTCCAGGATGCTAAAGTTCAGCAAAAAGTAGCTACCCAAACATTAGGCAGCATACAAAGACTGGGAAAACTCTTTTAGGCTCCAGAAACAATCAAATTGGATAAGAACTAAAGATATACAACCATAATTAATAAAATCAGACACACATTCTTAGAAATGATGATAGAATGACTATATGATCCGGGAAACATTCTTTACATCTTATAAAGCTTCAACAGACTATAAAGGAAAGAAATCAGGAGAGCATCAGATACAATGTTATGGTAGACGGATTGCTTCAAAACAAACAAAGGAACCGGATCGGGTGTTTTTGTACAAGCCCAAAACATGATCAATCAAACTCATTAGGCAAGTACACTTCAGTCTTTCAAGCAGAAATACATGCCATCAACGCTTGTGCCCTGGAAAATCTTAAAAGAGGTTATACTGACAAAAAAATCCTCATAAGATTTGTTAGCCAAGCAGCTATTTAAAGCATCAGCATGTAAAAAAATCACATCAAAATTAGTCAGTGATCTCCAAAACCTGGCGAAACACAACAAACTGATAATATTTTAAGTGCCAGGCATTTTGGGTAACAAAAAAACAGACATGTTGGCAAGAGGAGGATCTACAAAGCCATACATAAGCCTCGAACCTATAATTGGGAAAACAAAAACAAATACAAAATCCTCCATTGCAGAATGGATTCAAATAAAACAAAAGAAGTGGATAAACTCTATCAGCGCTAGACACAGTAACCTTGTATTAAAACAATCTCACCAAGACTGGCAAACTTACTGCTAGTCTAGTCTCATAGGAGTGATATGACTATTAACTGAAAAAAATCTACACATCATGGGCATATACAATGATGATCCCATCTGCAGATTATGCGATGTGGAGGAAACAGCCACTTATATCATCTTCGAATACGAAGCAATGACCCAATGGAGATTTAACTTAACAGACAGAAAAAACCTAGGGAAAAAGGAAGCAGCAATGACCTGATACTTCTGAGAAGAATCATTGACAATGTAGCACATGAGAAAAAGGATTAAGCCTATTGCACTGAACTCAGGAACTAGTTAGGTACAATAAGCCTTCTGGCTGTAGTGCCTGGGGAGTACAAACCCCGTTTCTTAGTATTCTGTCACCAATGTTATTTAGAAAGCATAGGTCGCTGTTAAGATAAAAAAAATAATAATAAACAGAAAAATTAAGTAATTTATTGTACATAAATTTATCTTGTTCTGTGTTCACCAGGTTATTTTTCTTTTTGTATATATTATAAAACACAGAGAATACTACTATATTTTATTGGTTATTTCATTATTTTTTATCAATATTTTATCAGTAATCTCGATTCAAAGAAGATGATATTCTATTGATGTAAACACATATATTTTAAAAAGAGTGTTTTGCTATTTATATTATTTGTCAAAAACAGTATTATCATTATTAATAATACTCACTTGAATATGTTTTCCGCCGGCAATCTGAATTTCCACTCCATTTTTCCCAGCGCGTGAGTTTAAATTCAAAACGCATTGGTGAAGCGGGGGATTTTGAACTGTAGACAGGAAAAAGACAGTTGACGGTCCGACCATTCGACATACGGCAAACGTACCATCGCCCCTTTCCTCCTCCAATTCAATTTAGGCTCAAGCCTCAATTCACAGGCCTTTCTCAAGTCCGAAACCTCCGCCGACCAAAAAAGAAGCGGAGGTTACACAAACAAAGATTTCTCTCTTCATTGTCATCGAGATGTTCATGAACGAACGAACGAGAGAATCGATAATCAAAATCCTTTTTCCAAGTTTTTCAGCTCATCAAACTCTCATAGACTATATATATTCTATGGAAATTAATCAAATTATCAAAAATCTTTAATTATAGAAATATACAATATATAAAATCTTACAATATAAAAGCAAGGGTAAGAAAACAAAGGAAAAATTAGTTAAGTATTAAACAATATGTAAGAAATTACCTTAAAAGAAGGCTGAATATACGTATATAAGTGTGTGGTGATTACTGACCGTTAATCGATAATTATTCAGAAATCGTGAAATGCGGTCTTGTGTGATGTAGGTTTCAGAAAAACATTTCCTTTATCGTGCCAACGTTTCGATATTTATTGAGATCATCTTCAGGGCCTGGGATTAGTAGAAACATTGTTTTCATTTAACAATTACATTTTGAATGTGGAAAAGTGAATCTTTACAACGCAAAATATATTTTTTTACAGACACATATAGTTTCGGGGGTGCTGGTGAGTTGTATGAAGTGATTTATAGGCGTATATGTCAATTTCTTTTCGTTTAAGTTTTTTTTGGAGAATTTTGTTTGTCTATTTGATGAGAGAAGGAGTACGGTCTGGAAAACGCATAAGCCCGAACACCCTCTAAGACCCATAATTTCACATGTAAACTCACCCACGTATAACATGACAAAATACCTAACCAACATATTCAGCAACATCACAGATAACACATATAATGTAAATGATTAATTTCATTAATAAAATTGATAATATCCACATCCCCTCACACTACTCTCATATCCCTAGATGTTTCATCACTGTTTACAAACATCCCAATAGACACAACACTGACCATTGTTAAAGATAGATGGCCCAACATAACACCACACACAACTCTATCAAAGAACACGCTCCTAACAATGATCCGACACTGCTGTGATAATGGATTTTTTACATGCGACAATTTTACAAACAACCATTTGGTACAGCCATGGGTAGCAACCTAGGCTCGATACTGGCAGACACATGTGGATCGTTACTGTCGGATAGCTATGTTCAGGAGAACGGAGTTCCACAGGGCAGTGCACTAAGCCCTATCTCATTCTGTGTTGCAATCAACAATGTTTCGAATTGCATAGAACCTAGAATAATGAATATAAGTATAAATCAGGTGGTTATAAACAATTTAATTAAGTAGCAAATAAAAAAATTGTTAAAAGAACAACAACAAACATTAATAATAATATTCAATTAATTAAAGTTTTAAGTTGGGATAAAAAAAGGTCAATGGCACGAGCGAATTCGAACCTACGACTTCGGCTCGATACGCCGCTAGCCCGCTACCCTACCACTTCACTTATCGTTACTTCAGTCTCCTCGAGGGCTCGAGCACTAACTTCCCATCTCAACCGCACCTTTTGAATTTTCCCTCTTCTTTTCCATTTTTCAAATGTCGTGTTATCGGATTGCATTCTCGACGACAAGTGAACTTTTTTTATCACAACTTAAAACCTCAATTAATTGAATGTTATTAATTGGTCAAGCGGACCACGAAAAAATGTGGAATTAATAATAGTAAACGATGAACTATATTTATATATTTTATATAATTATGTATAATAGTTTATATAATACAAATCTATTTTATCATACAACTATATTTATTTCATGCTTTTGTAGTAACATTGGGTGCCGATCTGTTCATAGGCATGCTATATTAAAAAGTAATAGTACAAAGATAGATTTTGGATCAATTTTTTATTGACAGGCTTTCCACTCGTTTTTGAAAAAAATTGACATTGTTAATTAATGTAATGCTTGCTTAAGGCGCATCCTTGGTGGTTTGCCAAGTTCTCTGATCGTGGCTTTGTCGGCAGAATCTTGTGAACTTCCCCTGGAAATAAGGCGATTAAAATTAGAATCCTCACTAAACTAGTCAGCCAAGGGAGCCCGATTTTTAACAATATAGCAATTCCCACAAAAAAAGTTCAAACCTGCAAGTATTGTAGTAAGTATAAAAAAAGACCCCCCCACCACCACATTAATTTTGGCTTTTCTACATTTAATCCTGTACATATACTCTACATAAAAGCTCTGTTGACCCTTTATACCAGCAAGATTATAGAGCATTGACACAGGTTTTTAAAAGACTGCTCAAAGTCCGCTCAACACTTAGTACAGATGGATTTATAGCAGACATAGCCGAAAACTATCCAGACCACCTGCAAATTGTTACTGTTGGATCTCTCTTGGATGACAGGTCAGGTTGCACTATTTTTGATTACAAAAGCAAACATGAAGAACATTACGCTCTTTCAAACTCAATCACTGTCTACACTGCGGAATCAACTGCCATAGCTAAAGCACTTGAATACATTAAAAAAAAGGAATGAACCTAAATTCTGCATATTACTGGACTGTCAAAGTGCTGTAGATAGTATAAGTAAGGTAACCCCCACCTTTAAAGTTAATAATTATATCATCGCAGATATTTACTAAAAGTCCTTTGAGATTAAAAATCTGGAAAAACTGTGATAATATGCTGGGTTAAAGGCCATGCAGGTATTCATTATAACAAAACAGTAAATGCATTGGTGAAGGATGCTACTGTATCTAGTGTATCCCATCGTATGAGAATTCCTAAGACTGGTGGTAAAATTTGTTTCAAACAATTGTATTCCAATCTATGGGATAAAGAATCCAGTTAAGCAACAGCAAGTTCTATTGAGTTTTATTCCCAAAGCTTAAAGGAAAACTGTGGTTTTTGGAAGAAGGCAGGCAAAGGGAACTATATTCTATTATTTTCAGAATGAAAACTAACCATGTCTTGAAACGCTGTTGCCAAGTAACAACATGATGGATTTAATTTACAAATTTCTTACATCAATAAACATTTCTTTTTAAGGTCCGGGTGAAGAGGGGAAACCGACTAAAATAATAAAGATAATACTTTAAAAAAATCATGGCAATATTTTCAAAGGAAAAAGCCAAGGAGGAGAAAAAATATTTATTTCAAAACAAAAACTACATACATACATACTAACACCTAGGTCTTTAGCAGTAGTTTTAAAAGACAGTATTATGAACAAAATAAATCAAAATACAACTAGTTTTAGTATGATAAAAGCTCATGTAATAGTATTTATCAATATTAGCTTATTTATCTTTAAAAAGTAGTGATAAACAGTTCATTCAAGTTAGCTTGTGTGTTAGTGGTCATCTTTCAAAATGGCATGAAAAATTTTAAGTCATCAGCAAAAAGGAAAGGGATTGTGTATTTTAGAATGGAAGGAAGATCGTCGATGAAAATATTAAATAAGAAAAATTAGTCCCTGGGGGAAAACCCGAGGAAATTGTTATCATTTGAGATTGGTAATTGCCTAGTATAACAACTTTTTTGTGGTTAGTTAGGTAACTAGAAAACCAGGGGTTATATGTTGTTTGGGAATTATAACAGAGTGTAATGAAGGAGATAATTGTTTATAAATCGAGTTTTCAAATAATTAACTACAAATGAATATAATAAATGATAAGTTTTGAGCACTGATTTTGTTAAAAAGCTTAGGAATGTGAGAAAGAATAGAAACTGGAAGATAACAGAAAGACCGAGAGAAGTAATATCATTTCATAAATGGATAATTGCTCTTTAAGTACAGTTCGCTTATAGCTGCTTTGTTTTATTCAAATTTCATGTGTTAGAAATTAGAACATTTTCAAAACACTCTGAATTTTACGTCAGAGTATTTTTGATTGAGGCCGTACCTCTTTTCTAACTCAGTTTTTCTAAAGTCAGATTGTTTACATCAGAGTAGTTTGTTTTTGTTTATAACCATTGCTAAGTATTCATAATCGTGCTAATGGTGAATATATTAAAATGCAGGTAACGTGTTGTTTTTATAGGCAAAATAATTAATTGATAGTATAAAAATGAAATTCAACCACTCATACAAACGCTTTCTTATAAGGCATTTTAACCTTGCTCAGCCTTCATGTTAAAAAAAAAATTAAAATGATTATTAAATTTTATAATGCATATTTACGCAAATTGTATGTAGAACGGTTTTTACCATCTTGCTGGCAAAGAGGAAAAAAGAAAAAAAATGAATTTTGGGTACTTAGTCGAGAGAGAATGCAATATCAAACTGCAACTAAACTTTTTTGTACTATTTTTCAAAATTGTTGAAGTCTTTTAAAATACGAGACTGTAGTTTGATCTCCCATCGACAAAAACTCACTACCCTTAAAAAATACATGGGGGCACTCCCAACACGACACGCAAGAATGGCACAAGTACGCAGAAGACAACACTTTGAGCCCTGAAGATGATCTCACTAAAGATCGAAACGTTGGCATGATAAAGAAAATGTTTTTCTAAAACCTACATCACACCAGACCTCATCTCATGATTTCGGAATAATCACTACCCTTAAATTTTATTGTATTTATGTCATTCATATTTTCCAAACCAAAAGTAGGTTTGTTTATAAAAATTTAAAAATACAATATTTATTACCTAATTCTAAAAAAACATTTGTTGAGTAAAGAACAAAGTAATTTTTTTTTTTAAACTGTATTTTTTAATGTAATCCATGTGAAGTGGCAGACATGTTACCTGACACCTTACCATGGCATTTAACAAATAGCATTTTCAAGGTAAGTTTGGGTTCAGTAAAAATTCACCTCCAAAGCCAAAATGTTCCATTTTTAGAATAAGAATATAGAGTCCCATTGAACCAAAAGTTTTGGACATAACGACATAAATTTAATCAACCTGCTTACCATTTGCTCTAAGCATTACCACTATTGTTGCTAACAGAAGAGAGTGTTTTGCACAGTTAAAAAGCCGTTTAATTATATAATAGTTCAATTTCAGTATCTGTGTAAAGTAAAACAAATATAATATTTATAGAGTAATCTATAGTTTACTGCAGAGTAATAAAAAATAATTTTACTTCTGAAGTTTAAAGTTTTCTCACTAGTTTCAAACCGGATAATCTCAAAACTTTACAGATAATTGGCAATTTAGATACTTGGAGTTTGGATAAATGGAGTCCTACTGTAGGTGTGTAGCTGTATCTTGTGTTTCCTTGCAGTATCAGTACTATGCTGGATTATACTAATCTTCTTCAAATATCCATTCAGTCCTCAGTGTCTGTTAAGAATCCAAAGTTTTTTCTGATTTCTTTTATGCATTCTGTTGCTCTTTTTCTTCCAAAACTTGTTAAAAGGTTCTTGGGTTGTTTATATCCAATGAGTGACTTCCACTTTTTCCTCATTTTCATTATATCTAAGATATTGATTGATACTCAGGATCCATCAGTAATATAGCCGCCACTTTCCTTTAATTTCCTTCCATCCAAAACTTGTCCTGGGGCCCAGCAGAGAGTAACTTTTTTTTTTTTTATAACTTTCCTTTAAGGAAAGCTAACTTATGGCCTTATGTTAATCATATTAGCCGATGGTTGGAATATGGATAATTTTATTTAAGAAAAGAATTCTCTTTTGTTTACGTTTGTTATATTATGATTTTGTTGCAGTTGATGTATTTGATTAAGGGTTCAATTATATCAGGTCTGTGGGAGTAGCATAGGAGATTGGTCACAACTTTGTTTTGATTACCTAATTTTGTAATTCAGCACCAACTTTGAGACAATAAATGCTTGAACTTAGTGCTTTGATGGCTGGTCGGCTATCTTGCATGATCGCTATATTCTTTTTTCAAGTTGAACTGGGTACATCTCTCAATCCACCTGGAAGATACTGGTGTATTTTCCCATTTGGTTCCACACCAAACACTCCTGCCCCTGTACCTTCTTGTGTTCTAAATTCGCTTAGATCGACTTAGTCTGCTTATTCTAAATTTACATAATATTCATAACTGATTTTGATCCTGATCATTGAGCTAAATTTTGAGAACGAATGGATGATTGTGAAAAACTGCAAATAGAGATTAAAGTTAATAGAGTAGGAGTCAGCCTCTTTTTGACCTGTACACCATGGTATGTGTATCTCCATTGTTGTCTAAAGTTCCTCATTAAGCTTAAGGCTTTGTGTCAGGTCCCAAAGTTTCTTTAAGAACTGCCGTGTGTATATTTCAGGTCTGGGTTTTCCTCTTCCAAGTGTATAAATCTTAGCCTACATAAGCCTTTGCACCAACAGAGGACATGCTCTGTTGTCTCTTCTTCTTCCTGGCAATATCTGCATAGGCTTGTTTTAACCACTCCTCTGGTCCAAGTAAGTCCTAGGTTAATAATTCTGCTGTTAGTTTCTTTGATGTTCCTCTGTTGAATTTTTTCGCTTCCCTATGTCCTGAGGTTACACTCCCATTGAACAGAGGACTTATTTTGAATCCCTGGATGTATTTATAGTTTTATGAGTTTGGTATGCCACAAAAGGATTCAGGGTCAATACGTGTCAACTTTCCTTGCACAATTTATTAGGCTCCTCATTGCCTCTCTCTGCCCTTTGTGCCCTGGTCATGAAAACAATTATCGAGAAAAATTCGTTTTTGACATGATGTCTTATAAATCGGTAACGCTAGGAGGCATTCTCAAAAAAGTATGACTCATTGTCCCGTTATGATCGGTACCCTGTTACGCTCGAGCCAAAGTAACCGATTAAAGTCGAGCATGCTTAGCAATACGTTGTCACGAATTTAATGTCCGAGCGCCTTGCACCCAGACCCCCGAGTTTTTTGATGAGGAAGCAACTTACTTACATTAACAACAACAGCAACAACCATTAACCAGCATGTCTGGAGAAAACCACTCACAACATTAATTTAATGATTTATTCCTTTAATCTTTTGGTTCCATAAACGATTAATTTACTATTAATTAAAATAAGTAAATTGCTTCTTGGTTGAAGATTGATTTAGCTTTTCCAAAAAACAATATTAAAAAAATTGTGATTAATTTGAGAATGGTTCATCTAATTTAAAAATGTTAGCACCATTCACCATACACCAAAGAACTATTCAAGGAATTAGCATTATTGAGTATCTTGCTTTTAAAATAGTTAAGCCCCTATTTGCAATCCATTGTCATGGAAAGTTATATTAAAATTTTTTGGCTCATGAGAAGCTTCATTAATTATAAAAAGTATACCTATCCTGAGGTTTTTTTTTCTAAAAACACAATTAAAAGAAAAGTTAAAAACATTAAAATTAAAGCATGAAAATAAAATAATTAATAATTAAATAATTAAAATAATACTGGAGGACTTAACATTCAACTACCTATTGGGCATCGTGGATTAGGGGGTCAGATCACTTTACAATACTTCTTTTATACTACTCTCAATTAAAAAGCCATGGGTAGTTGGCTGCTACTACCACTACCGACAGTTTTAACAAGTAACTTTTAGTAAAGTATCCAGAGATGTATTAATATGTATATACAGGGTTCACAAACCCTGAACCAATGACCAACCACTAATACAAGTGAGACACTAAATACTGAGTCACCACAGGTCTCTGACTCACCTTGCATATATACATATTAATACATCTCTGGATACTTGACTAAAAGTTACTTGTTAAATGTTGCCACAGGATTCCAAAAATGTAGTGATTCATTGATATATATATATTTCACAGGGTAGGCGACCAAGACCCATACCCCAAACGACCGGGTTAAATGTCTGGGTAGACTCATACCCCATCCCTAAAAGGTTCAGGACTTGGTTGGCTCACGTGTCTTCCATAATCTCTTGGACCTGTTCACAAACCCCCAGATTTTGGACCATTTAATCTCGGGGAGTGATTTGGTGATGGCCTATCCTTCAAAGATTTCAAATCTAGACCTACCATACCTATCACACTCTGTGAAGTAGTGCCTTGCCATTTATTCTTTTATTTCACAAAAACAGCAAAAGGGATCAGGTAGAATAATTAATACCCATTATAGAGAGGTGTCTTCTCAGTGGGCAGTGGCCCATCAGGATACCTATCAGCCTCCTAATTCCCTTCCTTGAGATAGCGAATAGCCATTTCGATTCTGCTGATTTGATCACCTTCATTGATGCTACTTGTATCACCTTCAGTGCCAACATTCATAATAGAGTTTCAAACATTTCTATCAGTTTTTTAGATTCCTCCAAGTGGTCTGTGGGATGTTATACTTGTAACTGGGTCATTACCTAATTTTTTGGTCAGCCTATTTTTCCTGGATTGGTCTGTCTGATACATTTCAGCATATTCAGCCCAAAGACCCAATATTGAAGACGGTGAAATGGGTAATGCTTTAGTATTGGGTGACTAATAACCAAATTACAAGTTCTCTCTTACTTTGCTCATTTTAGTATATTTAATTTACAAAAATCTTGTAGAGAAATTAGAATCGGTGTAGATAATGTAGAGGCCATTGTTACTTTATCCTGATCTTTTCAATTTTAAAAATAAATAAACTACAACTACTTCAAATTATCACATTGTTTATTAATATTTTATTTTGTTTTTTAAGAGTGAAGATGAGTGGGGAGACCTGCGTCAAAGGTTTAAAAAAGAAGGGCTAGACTATGAAAGCCTTAAGGTTGAAGACCGTATGCTACAAATATGGAGATGGCTAGTCGATGCTGAGAGCAACTTGCGTAATTCTAGAAGAATGCTCGACAAATTATACGAACAGCAACATGAAGAAATAGAGGTACCGATGGAATATATACTTAACACAGCCAAAAATATATAGTTTTACAACTACAAAGAATACATAGAAGTTGTAAAATCATAGTCAACCTAATAAAAAAAGCACAAAAAATCAACATGAAAATCAAACAAAACATATAAAACAGAAACAGGAAACAATGAACAACCAAATAGTCAATTGTTTTTAATCTGTGTTTAGTGTAGAATTTTGTCCGCTTTTTCTGCTTTGCTTGTTGGCTATATTTTTTATCTTTCCTATGTGTGTTCTTGTTTCTTTTTTATGTATTTTGTTTCATTTTCTTTTTTTGTGCTTTGTTATTAAGCTAAAGTTGGTAAATAAATTTTGCCCAGGATTAAAAATTGATTTATTTCATTAGCTCCACTCCACCTTTTTCAGCTGTCACCACTATTTTCTCATTGAGCATAATATTTGCATTTTGGTTTAAGGTAATTAGAGAAAGCTTATTTAATGAAGACTTTTGCAAATTTAGCATTTTTGTTACAAATTTTACAAAATTATTTAAACATTAGTTTTTGAAAAATTTAATGTTTATTTTTTCACCAAAAATTAAATTGAAAGTTCTAAAAAGTTGCCTTCTTAAAGGAAATTCTTTTCAATGTTTTTTTGGATTTCTCCAAAAATTAATATTTCAAGAGCTATGATTGGGATTTATGGGGAAAACTGTAGATAGTTTCAAAAAACATAAAATGTTGAATGTAAAAGGGTTGAGAAACAGACTGGTTCATAAGAAGTTTTTTATTACTCTGGAGGTGTGAAATTAACTGGTAAAGTTGTGATGCAAGTAGCCTATATCTGTACCTGTACAAGTAGCATAATTGACTCTTATCACTTCTTACAGTTAATCGGCAGTTCCAGATTTTGTGTAATTTACAATAAATTACCGACAGGCCCTGAGTATCACCCATTGGGCAGTCTGGGGTTAGACCTCGGGCATATTAGTACTGCAACCAAATCAGGCTCCAGGGGCATTCAAAAGCTATGTCATTTAAGCCCCCAACACAATCAGCACCTAAATCTGAACCCATTCACACTCTCACTCACTGTTTAATATATTCTAAATATATATTCCCTCAGGGTGGTGGATTGCTGGATATCCCATCGTGCTCTGCACATATTGTATAACTAACCTAGTAGAGGGTCATTGTGGGTGTCAGCATTCTGACATCAGCCCTCTCACCCTACACATTCATACTAATAAATACATTCATTCTCAACACATGCTAAGAACATAAAACTATCAATACTGTATACTATTAAAACAACCGTGTTTCCTCCAAGAATCAGAATGGGAGACCAAATTACTTGCTGCCTGTCATATCGGATGGCATTCCTCTCCTGGCTTTCTGTATGGAGTCACATAATACCACCCTTCAAGATATTCCTTTATCACCTTTTACACACACTATCTATGTACAACTAATCTAATTGAGGGTCAGTGGGTGCTTAATATTCCACACTCTCACACCACACATTCATGCCAGTAAATACACTCAGTACATACTAGTTGACAAAAAATACATAGATCCAAATAAGTGGAGCACATCGAGCAACATTTCTCTACAGGTTGGGCACATATGCAGGCTTTAGCCCAAAAGTGTCCCTTTGTCAACCTCACATGGCCTATCCTTAATTGGGTGAGGATAATCTCTCTTCTTCGAGTCAATTCTGCTGAGAGCTACCTATCAACTGTGCTCTTGATCCGAGAGCTTCTCTACTAATTCATCCCACCAGTGCTGCCAGTCTCTTTTAATCATGTTTTTTTATTGCATTTAATATGTAATGTAATTAATAACACTTCTTATTATTAATTTATTTCTACTTAATATTTATTGCAATAGTTAGTTGTACAAATTAACATTAAATCACAGTTCTTTAATTGGATTTTTTAAATGTAGGAAATGGAAAATTATGTGACAAAAGTAAAAAAGTTAGCTGAAACAAAAGCAGATGAGTTGGAAGTTGAACACTTGGCATTGCAGCAAGAAAAGGAAGAGTTACAAAGTTTACTTTCAAAAGAAGATATACTCGGCAATAGCCTTCAGGAAAAGGTAGAGATTTGAATTTGAAAATCATAAATGTCCCATTAACTAGTTTTAATTTAATCAATTTTAATTATTAACCTGGTGCTTATCAAGCTCATCAGATATGAAACAGAAAATCTATTTTTCGTTAACGGTCATAAGTTTGGTTTGTAATTTACGAAAGGCCCCTCCCCATACATACTGAAATTTTGATGTTTCACCATGTTTTAAGATAGTTTATAATTAATTAGTGACTAGTATCACATTTAAAAAAAGTTAACCATTATAGGAAAAATGTATTTCTTTTACAACAAGGGATTACTAAACTATGTATAAATGATAAATGCTTTGGAGACAATGATTTGTAGTTATTTTTATTAGTTTTTATTATAAGCATTTTAAATATGAACTTACTACTCCCTAAAAAAAGTGACACACTTTGAAATTTGGATTGCTTTTTTAATGTGACAATTGTTCATATGTTTTTTTTACTATTTTAAATTTTTTTTAATTTTTAAAAGGCATAAAACCCCTAGGGATCATAACTGCTTTAAAGCATCCACCAATGCAGCCTCCCCACCACGCAAAGCCCCATTGAGAGGGAAGAGCACTATATAAACGGTGTGATGTTATCATTGAAACTGAACTAATGTTGTTTCGGCTCTCCTGAATGGATGTGCATGGGCCGTGAACATTCACACCCCTCAAGAGCTGGGGTATTCTTCTCCACCCATATGCAAAGTACTCGACCCTCCGCCGCACCCGACCTCTGGCCCCCACCCCCAGCGAACAAGACCCACACTAATTTATATCCTGTTCATTAAATCAGCAGTCTTAAGATATTGAAAAAGTTGGTCTATGGTTTCTGGATCGTCTTTTAGTATGTTATAGAGGGTTTGCAGATGGTGTCTGTAGGCTGAGATTTGACAGTGCAGAAGAATGTGTTTTGTTATAATAATCTCATTGCAATAAGATGACTCTTAGTAATTCTACAGTAGTCAATTTGTAATCTTGTGAGAATCACCTCTTCCCTGCGGTTAGTCCTGATTGAACTCAGCCAAGGTTTAACTGTTAGTTTTATTTCTCTAAGCTTATTTTCTCCAACATCGTGCCAGTCTTTTTCCCATCTAATACATATTTGAAATATAATCGTCGCCTGGGACTTCTCTTATTAACTCCCCTGAAGTGGCTGCCTCTCTGGCTGCCCTATCTGCAATCTCATTTCCAGCAATGCCACTATGACCAGGAACCTACAAAAAATAACCCCAATGCCTCTCTGAGAAAGATCTTTTAATGCCACAAATATCTCCTGGATGAGATGGTTATGTGTAAAGGGATCATTCAATGCTGACAAGGCAGAGAGCGAGTCAGAACATATTAATAAGATTTTACTTGTTGGGCAGATTGTATGTATACATTTATGTATTGCCACTTGCTCAGCACTAAAATTGATGCAAATTGGAGAAAGATAGAAAAGATATTTCTTATCATTGGATGTAAAAGCAGCTCCTACTACATTTGAGCTTTTTGACCCATCACTAAATGCTAAGGAAGGTTTGCTAGGATTTCTAGAAATTTTTGTTTGCATACATATGGTGGGGTGTTTTCTTTTTTGAGTTTAGTGAGTTGTAGCTGTCAATTAGCTTTTGGTGAGAGCCAGGGAGGAGATGTAGGGACAGAGATAGTTTGTAGTGGTGGAATGGTGTTGGTTTGACTGTGTAAAAATAAGGAAGTGCGTACAGCAAAATGTTTCTTTTTGCTATTATTACAGTTGTCAAGGAGGATGATGTTTTTATTTGGAAATAAATCATTCAAGGATGTAGTGGAGATGATATGATTTTAACAAGAAATTTAGTGTCAAGAAACTGTTGCCTGTACGTTAATGGCAACTCTACAGCTTCAACCAGTGGGCTGTTTATCAGGCTTGATCGAAAGGCCTCTATAGCCAATTGTAAACAAGTGTTCTGGATTGGTTTAAACAGTTGAGCTTATTTTCTGAGGCTGAACCATATGCATTGCAGCCATAATTGATTCTAGATAATACTGTACTTTTATATAATCTTAAAAGGCTCACACTGTCAGCTCCCAATGAAGTTGAACTTATAGTCTTTAGCAAATTCATATTTGGAAGGCAATTTGCTCTAAGCCTTTTAAGGTAAGCCATTCAATTTAAAATCCTATCAAAAGTTAGACCGAGATGTTGAGCAGTGTCAGCAAAATTAACTTTATTTCCAAGAATATGCAGGGCCGGTAATGTAGTAGGTTGTGTTTGGGCAAAGAGGACAGCTACCGTTTTCAACATTGAAATCTTAAAGCCATTTTCTAATAACCACTTACTTACATTATATACTTAAAAATGGTTTAATAATTATAATTTAACAAAAAATATTCGTTTTTGTCACCAATTATGAAGTAAAACTGCTTAATTCCTAATTTGATTTAAAACCCCATTTTGATGTTTACATGTAAATCATTTAATTCTTTAAAAATGCCTTTATTCATTATTGTGCTGGTGGCACAAAACAAAATGATTATGAAAACGCTCATAACCAGTGAGCTCGTACCACCACACCCATCGAAGATGGACAAAGTCAGTCTGAATTCTCTAGCAGATCATAGTTAGGCAAACATAAAACTCGCACTGTGTGTACATTTATCAGATTGACCCAAGCAAAATGTGTCCATTAGCGCTGAAACAGAAAGAAGGAGACTTGTCTACTTCTTGTAAGGCCAGCAACAATACTAGTCTTTCCTAGAGATGGGAACACTTAAGCAACACTGACATTGCACAGAAACTGAATGGAGGAATGTTATCTTTTAAGACAAGTCACAAATTTCTGTCCATTCACCAGACAGACATCTTTGAAAACAGCTGGAGAGCACCGTATCAATGCAACATTGTCAGAAGGAGGCAAAAATGGGATTGTGCGTTTTTAAAAAGCCATCACTTACTGCAGATCTCTACATGACTAGCTTTCTTGAGGAATTTATGGTGTCATTTGCTCCTGTTCATGGCGAGTGTTATGCAGTACCTTCTTGATGTTAATAATCACACTCTAAGATGGATAGCCAGTAGCTGTAATTTGAAACCCATTGAGCACTTTTGGGATGAGTTCCGACAGCTAAAAAAAGCTAAAAAAAATATAAAAAAAAGCCCTCCTACAACCTTATCTGAGCTGAAAGTTACTTTTGTTGATATTTGGGATATAATTCCTCAGTGAGCAAAAGCAAGTACTTACCAAGAAATATTAAAATTTCAAAGTAGACACTTTTTTTTGGGGGGAGGAGCAGTGTTCTTTATATTAATATATAACATTCTTCTCCTTACTGTTGTTTTTAAGATCTGCTCAGCATTAGAAGAAAGAAAAAGAGCAGTAGCTGAACTAGAGGCCTTAAAAAACTTCAGTCTTTCTTCAAATGGAAACCGTTTTACGACCGAAAATGAAATCCTTAGCGAAATGATAAAGGTAATTTGAAAAATGTCAAAATTAATGAGTGAAAAGTGTAATTTTATTGAGTTACAAGTGAAATTCTTGCAAGGTATAATGCCTTTTATTTTTTAATTTTCTTAGTTTTAAGCACATTTCAAAAGAATGTAAGGTGTATTTTATGGGCATTTGCCTTTTGATGAAGGTTGATCTAAATAAATAAAATAAATATATGAAAATATAATACATTTTAAATATGCATTTTAATACATAACCAGTTTGCTAGCTTAACCCATATTTTTTTGTCAAATGTAAACATATTTTATGGAAATATAATGTAATATGTATGGCCTTGTTCTAGGTGTCTTCAGAAAAGGAAAGTTTAAAGAGAGAAGTAGCAGAAATGTACGATAGAGTTAGCTTGTTGGAAAAATCATCTCGCCAGCTTGAAATTGACAATGACAGGCTGTCTTTTAAGGTACCTTCGTTTTCTTCTTAAACCATGTATGACACTTGTATAACATAAATATGTTGTAGGCCCATTGTTCTAATATATCTTAACTTTTATGGCATTTCTCATTTAGTAAATACAAACATTTTTGCTGGTAGATGTAATTACAATATAGAAGAGTCCTTATTTGTTCACTGGCATCAGCTAACTTTAAACTACTTATAGTATTACCAGGTAACAAGAAAGGTTTGTGCAATTTTTCATTTATCCCATCTGTTCCCATTTGTTCAAAGTCCCATCTGACTTTCACCTACGCTAAGGAATGGACAGCTATATCTGCAATTGAGAGTTCGATAATTACCAACAGCTGGAAAATGAGTTGAAGTTTTTTAAGACCTGGGACCTAAACTTTTATAAGAAGGGCATAACTGGGGTAGTAACACATAAAATATGGAGGTGATGCCAATAAAGACTATTTCCCCACATAAAATATTTCTAAACTAATTGGGATGATTATTAAAACCTTAAACCTGTATAAACCTTTCTGGCTACCTAGTATTTTATATAGTACTATATATACCTAGTATTTATATAAAATATAGTATTTTACTGTGTTTTTGACTTTTATTTACACATTCATACGGCAGTATACTTATTCTAATATTATATAAAGCGGTTTCGTTTTTTACAAAACTTTATGTCACCTAATGAACTGTTCTGTATTCTCTTAATGGATAGCTATCAGAAGCATTGGCTGAGATTGAGGAAAGGGAGGCACAACTAGGATTAAGTAAGTTTACTTAACATTCATACAATGGGTGCATTTATTATGTGAAGTTAACATTTTTTTTACTTAGTAGTGTATGGAAAATTTAGTGAACTAAAATTAGCTCATGTTAAACTGTTAGGTTTCTCCAAGTCCATTGAGAATTTTAAATTTTTAAATTTTATAAAAATATGTGTAAAAAACTGTTTGTATCAAAATCTTTACATAAATAAATTCTAAATTAAGGCCAACTAGATACATAAATATTTACATAATTCTGAATGGCCTTAAAATGTAGGATTTTTAACATCTTCATTTTTTCACCTATATCATTCTACATGTTTATGGCAACATCTTTTGCAGAACAAATAATCAACAATAAACTTGATATATTTATAGATGTTTTGAAGGTTGTCATAAAAAAGATTTTCAGTTCAGATAAAAAAGTCAATGGCATGAGCGGGATTTGAACCCGCAATCTTCGGCTAGATACGCTGCTACTGTACCACTTGAGCTATCGTGACCTTGATCCACTCAGGCACCAACTTCCCATCTCAATCACACTTTTTGAATTTCGCCATTGACTTTTTTATCTCAACTGAAAACCTTAATTAATAATATTAATTGGATTAATAATTGGTTAATATTAATTGGACAAGCAGACCACGAAACTAGTGAATTGTTATAAAAGTAAGAAAATTGCAGTAAATATATTAATGAATTATAAATGCTTTTCTCTGATGGAGGGTTGCAGACTTTTGTTTGATATTTCATCCACTTTGTTATCATGCTATCACATAAACTAGTTATTAGTGTTTATTATTATTATCAATTGTTAAGGGCGTTTTAGTATTATTTTATTATCTACAGCATCATAAAATTTCTATAGATTATTGTTGTTCGTTGAACAGTATGTTGAACTTGAGTACTCATTCCAAATAATGAAAAAATATAATTATTTACAGAGATAATAAATTTCCTCCATTTTAAATTATTCTCCATCATCATGACTAGAACCCAGATGTACATGCAATAAAAAAAACCCTCAAATATGCATATAATTGCAGAAAAAACTTGAAAATATGTAGCTTGAATGTCTGAGAAAATTGAAACACACTTTTCACCATCGCCACAGTTGATGGGGAGCATACTTGTAGGAACTAAAAATAACTGGATTTTCAGAAATTATTGACATTTTCATTAATTTTTCCCCAAATCGGTCAATTACTCTTGTAATATTTTTCCTAAATTGCCTAGGAATTTACTAATTTATGTTTTGTACTGAAATGAAAAATCCAACCTACTATTTTAGAAAAAGTAAAGTTTCCACTTTTGGTATTTTTTTAGGTTTATAGGTTGAAAATATGAAAGAGGACTTTACCAAGGGACAATGAGCATAAATCATAATTTAGAAATTAAAAAAAGTAATATTTTAGAATATTAATTGTATTGTTGATTAACATAAAAATGTTTTTCGAATATATGCACATTTTTTAAGTTGGTATAATTTAAAAGATAAATACTGCCTTTCTTGCATACTTTCATACATTTTGTAAGAAAGTAGGTCAGAAATGGTCAAAATTAATTTTTTGACTGATAATTTCGACGACCTACCTACCTGCCTGATTGACATCCCGAGTGCAAGCAAGCTCTAGCATAATTTTTTCTCAAAAGCTAGTGGACGAATTTACATGGTTGATTATTCAATTTAAAGAAATTGTTAAGTGCAATTTATAAATGTAACAAACATAGAAATCAGGCTATTATTTCCTTTCGAAGAAAGAAAAAAATATTGATTCATTTCTGTCAAATAATTTTGCTATTTTTTGTATGTTCTTATAGAAAATGTTTATATATCCTAATGGTACATACTTCTTTAACAAGCTATGTTTTTCATTTTTCAAATGGTATGTTTGATGTTAAAATCGCTTAAGCCATTTTTGAATTATAGCCATTTCACTCATATTTCCAATAACTCCCAAAAAATCAGCAAAATTTTAAGGGTCAAAAATCAATAAATTTATATTCAAACAAAAATTTATATTTACAGGGTTTATTGAGGTTCTATAACAAAATTTGATATTAGTTTCACAGAAAAAAAAATATTTTAGACATTTTTTGGTTGTTGATAGCTTTTACGATATTTTTATTGTAAAAAATGCAGTAAAATTATATATTCACATAGTTAATTTGAGCAAGTAGAAATTATACAAAAATGGAAAATTTCACCTTTTAAAAAAATGTGAACCCAAGGGACCTACACACAACAAGAGGCAGATACAAATCTGATATTTTAGAGTGTAGCATCACCAAAAAAGTTGGTTCCAAATCCGTGACTCACAACCAGGTTGTCCTCTTGTTGGAATGGCTAGTTTGGTGTTTAAAATTACGCCCTTTTGCATAGCTTGATGACTTCAGAAAATGTTATTTTTTAGAAAAGGCTAAAAAGTATACCTAGAAGTTTTGGAATAGGAACTTAAAAAAAAGCCGATTAATTCAGGAAAATTTTATTGTGACAGATTTTTGGTCTTTATTTCTGGCTATGATTAATTAAAATCTAATCAAATTGTAAGTTTTTTCTATTTTCCACTCATGTTCTTGGTTGCTTAAGTTTTTCCAGTAACCAAAAATATGCTTAATAAAATTTGAACCATTGCAACACAGAAGCATGATTCTGAAAAATAGCTGATCATCATGATCATAAGTGTTAGAAAAAAGAATATGCAACTGCATAAAAATCTGAGCTCTAATCATGATAATAAATCATTATTGATGTTTATTAGTTTTATTTATCATGACAAACAAAATGTCCTTATCCATTTTTAGTTTTTAGATTAATATAAGATCTTTTAAATTTATGACATTCTTTTAATATTCGTTTTTTATTCTCCCAGGTGAAAGGCGTAATATGTGGATACCCGATCAAAAAAATAGGCAAAGGTGTGTAAGCCTTATTTATTGAAGTGTACTAAAAGTAATGTGAGTACTTTATGTTACAGTGACAATTCAAAAGGTTCTCAGGAAGCATGTGAGGCAGAAAATAAAGAGGTTCTGGCCAAAGAAACTTTTTCTAATTCATTTCAAAGGGAATTTTCACAAAGTTATGGGTAATTGTTTTTGTTACTATAGAATTGCATTGTTCAACTGTAAGGTAACCCTTTTATAGTAAAATATGTCATAATACTTTGGTTATTCTTGGGCCTTACTATATATTACATTATATCAATTATTACATTAGTAAATAAAACTTATATTGCTTAAAAACTCTTTATTTCTTCAAATTACAGAGCCGATTCAACACCACCATCTTTACTTATGAGTGAATTAGCAAGTCTAGGTTCTCCAAAGAGGTTATCTAGTTTGTTAGAAGAATGCAATGAACTTGCTAGAATAGAAGAAGTCAAGAAGTTACAGGTAACAAAATTTATGTATACAATATTAAATCAATAAAGACCAATAATCATTGTTTATAATTTATTTAAACTAAGAAAGCACAAAAAATTAGGCACATTTTTTTTATTCTTTAGAGTGTAAATGTATAAACTATTTTTAGATTAAGAAATGTGTTTTCCAATATTGAGGACTGCATGTTGCGATTCATTCATGACTTCCAATAATAGTATCATCATTATTTAAAGGGCCTCTGAGGTAAACAATAAATCAATTCACAATCCACAAAATATAAAATAAGGATATTTTTAAACACAACAAAATGAAATATTTATTTTTGAAAAAATCATGTATTTTTTCTAATGACCTTAACAAATATGATGAAACACTATTAGCTGTTTATAGTGCTCTCTCACTCCCTCTCCCTCCCCCCCCCCCTCTCTCTCTCTCTCTCTCTCTCTCTTCTGTCATTAAATTCTCTTTATTATTATTTAATCACGCTTTAAACAGTTATTTTTTAACCTAGTAAAATAAGTAAATCAAAGTTATCAAGTAGTGTTACTCTTTAATAATTGTAATGTACATATTTCCCTTTCTTTTCTAAACTAAAAGAAGAAAAATAACTTTATTCTGGGACTGGTGTCCCCTAAGAATAATTTACATGAGATAAAATAAAAAAAGTACCTTCTATGAAATCACAAATTGAAAAAAAAAGGGGGGGAGATAGAAATTCTGGCACAATGTATGCCTGTAAGGCAGGCCGGAAGAGAAAATTACGAGAATATTAAACAAAAATAATAAATGTTATCATGAGGTTCCTGCTTGGAGGGAGAGGAGGTGATTAGAAAGATGGGATTTAAAGGAGGAAAAGGAGGCAGCATGACAAATAGAAAGGGAAAGGGAGTTCCAGAGTTTAGGGGCTCGGATCAGAAAGGATCTTTCGGAGGTATGGGTTTAATGAGACTTCTTTTAAACAATACTTATCTCAGTACTTAGGAATGTGTGGACTCAACAATAGCTCCTTCTTTCAATTGTTCCCTTTAGATAAACTTGTTATTCGTAGTTAGTTACAAAACAGTTAACAGACAGTAAAGATCTAAATATTTAATTGATATGGGATAATCTGTACCGTTAATAGGAAAGTTATTTTAATTGTATGTTATTTAGCAATAAAGATTCTTTTTTAAAAAGTCTTTCGTCTAAATCTTACACATAACTGGCGTCGTCGGTAGGCACTTTTCGGATTCAATGAATACGAACTTTACGTATTAACAGTTAGAAAATCCTAATCCAAGTTCATTGGGAACAACCAACTCAAGAACATCAACAACTACTCCGAAATTATTGAAATTTTGTGAATAAATAAATTGTACCGCATGTTATAAAACTCTTGGTTTCACAAGTTAATTTAACAATTATATTTATTGTTATTATAAAATTGTTTAAATTTTTTAAATAATATTACTATTGTTAGTCATAACACCAACATGGCTACTAAGATTTATTTTGGATGCCTTCCCCACTTATGATGGCAACCCTTTTGGGTAAAAACACTAATATAGTTTATTATGAAGGTTGAAGAAGCGCAACATATCATTTCCGAATTAGTACCTCCAATATCCAACCCTCCAAAAACAATATGCTTTATTTAATTGTTACGTATCAACAAGGTCGGTCGGCGCTGCCCTTCTGAACCGG
>CM077100.1:37615785-37647683 GCA_039619505.1 Cimex hemipterus | reverse complement strand
TTCATCACTATCAAGGAATTGTATTTGTTGAAGCATATTTTTTTTCATAGTAATAAATCAATTGCTGAGTTGCTGTTTGATTTCTACTTTTTGTTCTTTTTTTAAATCAGAAACTTCAGACTTCAGTCCAACTGCAAGACGGAGTCGTTATACGATTCCTGAATGTAAAAAAGAAAAATAATAATAATAATTTAATAAATTGACAAACCTATCCAACATAATGAACATTTAAGAAATTTAAATTTCCAACATTGGTCATTTATTAACTGAATTTGGAGACAGGTGTCACTTTGCGAACATTGAATGAAATTAAGTAGAGGTTTGATTTATTCCGAGCTAAAATACAGCGCTAATTTTTTAAGGAAGCTTCGACTTTGATTGTCAGGACCTTGTCAGAGGGTTTAATGTAAGCAATAACCATTTGCTCTAGCTTTCAGCGAGGAAGATATGGAGCTGAGTGAATGTATTCCTCATAAATTGATTGACAATAACAAGCTTCAGCATCTAAATATTTCCCTTTCATTACTTCAACAAAGCAGAGGCATTTTGGACTAGATTGTCACATAAAACAAAAAAGGGATCCTGTACATTAACACAGGGGTGGTGACCATTGGCTGTCACCAAATGACTATGCCTCATTGTTATGGAAACCAAATATTCATCAACCAAAGATGTGGTGATGCTTGATTATACAGCAGGCATTGTGCACTACAAACCTACCATGATCCTGGACAATCATCACAGCAATCTACTCAAGCCCACGACTCTTGCTCTGGTATAGAAACAATGTGCTCTCTAGAACAGAAAAGGTGTAATTTTTCATCATACTGCCATAATGATAAAGTAGGTGACAATGAAGCTTGGTTGGGAAGTACTCGATACTCTCCAGACCTGGCTCCATCTGATATTCCCCTGTCCTAAGCAATGGACACTTATATGTGCAATTGAGAGTTTCATAATCACCAACAGCTGGAAAATGAGCTGAATTTTTTAAAGGCCTGGGACCTAAACTTTTATAAGAAGGGCATAACTTTGGTAGTAACAGGAGAGAAGATGATGTTGATGAAGACTATTTCTCTGAATAAAATATTTCTAAACTAATTTTAATTGTGATAATTATTAAATTCTTTAAACCAACACGAAATTTTCTGATTATGTGGCACATAAACAAATAAATATATTTAAAGTTCTATTTTCTTCAATATAGCACCATGAAAAATTAATCAGGATCTCTTTACTAGAACACTTAATGTAGAAAACTAGATGTTGACAAATATTTGGAAATTATTTTAAATCAAAGCAAAATTGTTTTCAGCATGAAAGTGAAAGTCTTCGTTCACAATTGACTCTTCTGGGTGAGAAATACAATGCCTTAGCTGTTAAACACATTCATTATAAGGCCAAACATAAATTTCAGTTGGATCAACTCAGGTATAATTTATATCATTCTAGCAATGCATGTGGTTTTAAAAATTGTGAAACAAAACCAGACGTAAAATTGTGTAATTATTTTTAATGATGATCAAATTAAAACTTGTATTAATGGTATTATGTTAATACATTAGACTATTTTATTGTTACATGAGGTACTTTTTCTATTTAACAAATCCATACATCTATTTATTTTAGTTCATATTTTAATCAAAGAAATTCTTAATTTTAGGGAGCATTTGACAGCTTGTGAATGTCGAGCAGAAGGATTGCAGACACAACTAAGTATTCAGAGACAAAGGTTACGAGCTGAAGAAATATTTAGAAAACAAGTTGAAGCTGATTATCGCAGGCTTCAAGAAGAAAAACGATCTATCGCTGCTAGGTTTGAATTTTTGGATTTGATTCGATTTTTGAAACAAAAAAATTAATATAACAGTCTTATATTCTAAGTTTTTTAAACTGAGGTTCTCCCAATGTCTAAATTTGTTTGAAGCAGCTAATGAATAAAACAAAATCAATTGTAATGTAGAGTTTGGTTGTTTTTTGTTGTTCTGTCTCTCCTTGGCCTTTGCTGGCTTTGTTCATCAGACATGATATATTTTACCATTTTCAGTAGTGGTTATTGTTATTTCTTTAATCGAATAACATGATTGCAATGGTTGTTGATTTGTTTATTCAGGGCTGTTATTGTGTTCATGAGATTGAGATTGTTTTTCCCCCTTTTCCATTGTTTTAAATTGAGTGAATGATGTAGATTTTTGTGCCCAATAATTTCTTTGTATTGTGTAAAATAATATATAAACCCAGAATAAATAAATTAATCAAAAAAGCTGAAGTTTTGGTCTATGGTGCATCTCCATTGTTGTCTAAACTTCCTCATTAAACTTAAGGCATTCAGATCACAAAGTTTTTCCAATGTCTCCTGTGGGTATCCTTCAGGCTTTTCCTTTCCAGTAGGAATCTTATACTACATTCTTCATAGCCTTCTCTTCTTGACAATATATTTTTTCTGTCCTGTTCCAGAATTTGCAGAGCCTTTTCTTCTTATATTCACATTAATTGGGTGTCTCTCAGGGCAGCATCTAAGCACTCTTCTTAATCTCAATATACACAATTCCAACTCTTGGTCTTTTGATGAACTTTTTCACCTCTGTTCTGGAATGTCTCATTGAACAGAGGACTTATTCTTAACTTATTTGGTAAGCTGCAAAAGATTCAGGGTCAATAGTTTCCTTAAAAACTTTCCTTTATCAGCTTCATCGGTGTCCCTCTGCTGGAGAAATCCTGTTAGAAAGGCTTCTCTTGAGTATTCTTGAGGCCTCGGCTCTCTGAGGAGTAGAAATCTCAGCCAGCATAGGAATTCACACCAATAGAGGACCTGGCCCACTGTTTTTTTTTTTCTTCTTCTTGTGGCAAATATCTCCATGTTTCTGCCTCTCCTAGTCAATATATATGCCTCCGGAGTGTACAATCAGTTAGCAGTCTGCAGCAACTATTATTCTAGACCTAACTCATCCTAGAATTAGTAATTCTGCCATTAGTTTTTCTTCAATTTACTTTTTATATGTCTGCGCTAGGCGGCATTCTCATTGGAAAGACTTTCTTTGGTCAATTTATCGGCCTCTTCATTGCCTCTCTGCCCTGTGTTCACTGGTACTTAGACAAAGGTAATTTCGTTATTTTCTCCAATGACAGAGGGCCCTAATGCAGTCCCAAACGACTCTAGCCTTTACCACTGATGCCCCACCCTCAGTGCCACCGGGTGTCTAAGTAGATGGTTAGTTTCCTAAGTTCCTTCCTAGATAACAATACCTAGCCTTTTAATCTCGTTGGTAGTTCAATATCCACAGACTCTGCTGAAAAGACAGAGGCATGTTGCTAAATCACAGGCAAACAATATTAGCCTCAAAACCACCACACTACAATTTCACCATCATAAAGACGTAAACAAGAAATGCCACAAAAGTTTATTGCAAAAAAATGTAAATTGGCAGAAAATATCTTAAAAATATATAAAATAACATTCATACTTTATGTTTGAAATGTATGCAAATAAAGTTTAATTAATATAGTAATACATTTTTGGTTTGTTTTCAGATTACTGAGTGCAGAATCTCAACAACGAGATGAAATGCGTGAGTTAGCTATTGTTCAAAGAAAAATGGCCTTACTTGACTCAGCAAATTCAGAATTAATAGCTCAATTATTAAAATTAAAATATAAACCTAATTTAACTAAAAGCACAACTTGTGATAATATGTTATCATCTTTATAAAAAAAAATCAATATTTTTTAAATTGCTGAATATACATACTACATTAAAGGTAATAGTTTGGGGATGGAACTGGTAGAACTAATTTAAAATTTAAATGCCTGCAGTGCAAAATTCATTTGGTTCTTTACTATTTACTTACTACATTAACTAGTAATAGGACTGAACTGATTACTGATATATATAAGTTCAGATCTGCACACATGTGTACATGAATTGAGCCAATCACCCGCCTCAGGTGTTGGCAGTCCAGGGTCAGACCTGCTGCTGAGGTTGGACTCCAAGGGGCTATCATCAGCTATGACATTAAGTTCCTAAATCCAAACCCATTCACACTCTCATTCTTAAATTCATTCTTACTTATTTATATACCATTCACTGAGTTGGGTGGTGGACAACTCGATATTCATGTTAGCTCCTGTAACTAACTTAACTGAGAGTCAGTGGGGTACTTACTACACATTCATGCCAATAAGTACATTCACTCTCAAAACATGCTAGGGAAACAAAACTATCATTACTATATGCAATAAAACGACCCTGTTTTCTTCAAGAATCGGTACAGGGGTTCCAAATATTCACCGTACTCAAGCACAATTTTTATATTGGATGGCATTCTTATGTGTTCTCTGCATGGAGCCAAGGAATTGTACCATTTACTAGTAATATTTTAATGCTTTAAATTTGTTGAATTTTAATCTGCAATCTAAAAAGTTTAGATTTGTCACATTGTACCATTTTATAAGCTTTCTTCAGCTTTACTGTCAGCTCCATTGCAGGATTTAAATTTAATGATTAAAACAAGTACTGGAATGTTTTATTAACATAATTAACCGCTTGCACAATCGTTTGATATTTTTACTAACTACATTACAATGTTCTTTGTTTCTACATTGTTACAAATAAATATTCAAATGATTCAGAATAATAAGGTAATTATTTTTACTATTTATTATAATGTGTTTTATATTAAGAGTGCAAAATCTATTTTAAGGATTTTAAGGTATAATAATACCAGCTTGCCATATAATTAATCTATGTTACAAAATAATGGTGTAGATAACTACCTTCTCTTTCGTGTTTGATAATTCCTCTTTGAAATTTTGGGCAAATGCAATAAAAGCGATATTTGGAAAATTGTATCTGATGAGAAATCAAGGCAATTATATAAATATATCTAAAAATGAAAATATTAATAATAAAGTAATTATTTTGAAAAAAGCTAGATTTTTCATTTTATTGAAATCCCTTGTATTTATTTTAGTTTATTGATAAAACACTTCAATACCCTAGCTGTATCCACAAAGGTTAATTGATTTTTACTAAATTCATTTAAAAACTAGCATCCAACTATTAATTTTTGGTGGCAATAAATTGAAAGAATTAAAAATAATAAATAAGAGTATGAATTTCAAGGGTCAAGAATGTGTTGGCACAGTAGAAACATTTTTTTGAAACAAACTTTATGTACACGTTATTTTTTATTGCTTCATCATTAGACATCTTGCAAAAGTGCAATTACAATTTTTTTTAACCACTACTGTTTTCAGCCTGATATCTATACAGTCTCGAGAATCCAAGGTTGGATTATTTCAGTACAGTAAGTACCATAAATGCCCTACGGGATTTCTATCTGGTGATTGGGGTGGAGGTTTGATTCATCTCGAATATGGCACAAAATGTCAACATACTTGTCCGAATTCATAATACCATTGATGAAACATGTTTCCGGCACTATTTCACAACATACAGCCCCAGTCTAAAATTCTTTCACCACAATATTTCACTGTTGGCCTATTCTCATAGGCCATTCTCATTCCAAATGCTCTATTTGGTTTTGTTCATACTTTTTTTTAGTGTAATTGGATTGGATTCTCAATGCCAAATGAAATGGCCGCTTAGAGTTGTAGTGAAGTATTCTTAATTTTAATTCATTAAATTCACTAATTTCATGTCCGCTTGACCAATTAATACATTACATTTAATTAAGGTTTTTAGTTGAGATGAAAAAAAAGTCAATGTCACGAGCGGGATTCGAACCCACGATCTTCGGCTAGATACACTGCTGCTCTACCACTTGAGCTATCGTGGTATGCTATCATACTACAGCTCTCTGTGGTCATTTTATTTGTTGTCAAGAATCCAATCTGATGACACAACATTTGAAAAAATGGCAAAAAGGAGGGAAAATTCAAAAGACGGTGTTGAGAAGTTGATGTCCAAGTGGATCGAGGTCATGATAGCTCAAGTGGTAGAGCAGCGGCATATATAGCCGAAGATCATGGGTTCGAATCCTGCTTACACCATTGACTTTTTTATCTTAACTAAAAACCTTAATTGATTGTAATATGTCAATACTTTTTTGACCTTGAAATTCATGTCCTTATTTATTATCTTATTTTTAATTTGCTCAATTTATTGCCGTCAAAAATAATTTTTGACCATTCTGCAAATGCAATGCGGGTGTCATACCAAGCACATTTTTCTCATTTGTAATTGATTTTGTTTAAATACTTTAGCTTTCCTAATTAATTAATTTTATGTATGTACTTGCCTGATTTTTTTAAATTTTTTATTTATTTAGAAAATCTATGTAGAAATGTCAATTGCACATTTATAATATTTTTATACACATTTTCAAACTTTTATTTTTATAGAAATCTTTATTGTGTGCATTATAATTATCATTTTGCAAATTACTAGTATGAATCAATAATTTAAATTAAGATATCGATTCAGTTCTAGTATTGCTAAAAATATTTATCAATAATCTATATCTCTGTCAAGTGACTGAAAACCAAATTAATTACCTGCCAAGCTTTCGACTTATTTTAAGGGCATCATTAGGGCAAAATAATTATAAAATTGAAAGAGCATGAAATAAAAGGGAATCTCACAATTTTAAAGATACACATATTCCTTTAGTCACTGATACTTCTAAGATGTCATTTATGCAAATCAAAAATAAAACTGGTCCTAAGATAGAACCCCGAGGAACACCGTTCTCAATAGAGTTGGAATCACTCAAAGCATCCAATCATGCATATTACCTCGAAATGAATTTGTTGTTAATCCAATTGCTCATACCAAGATTCAGACTAAAAATTGGCCAATACATCTAATGCTTGAAACTAATGATACTTATTTTAACATCCCATGATTCAAGTTTTTATGTTAAGACAATGATTTCAGTAAATCTTTAAAATGTCATACAAAATTGAGCTTGATAAAATAAATTTAATTTGGAAATATGTCTATTGTAGAGCGAATATGAATGAACCCCTTTAAAATGAGATAGCTTAATTTATATAACTTTTATTTATTTATTTTTTTTTTTTTTTTAATAATAATAGTAATAATTTTACTCACTTTCCTAAGGAGTCATGAATATTTTTTTATAAATTAACTTACATATTTAGTTTTATTCTTACTGAATGAATTTTCATTAATATTTACATAATTAATATTTATTATTAATATTTATATGACTCTTATTTTTGCCATGTTAATTAGTATCAGTATTGAATATAAATTGTTTATGAATACAAGAAAGTCATAATAATTCAAACAGATTTTAATGAAATAATATGCTACATAAACATACACATCTATGAAAGTTAACATTATCTATTGATTGAAAGGCTAACATTTAATGCAAAAGCTTTTGCATTTTAGAATTAAAATATTCAATAAATGTTTGGTTTTGTTTGTTTAATTTTAATTAAATGATAAAACATTTTGAAGATATTTTATTATTTATATATTTCAACTAGCAATAATCGCATCTCAGTAGAACTTCATTGATTACGATATTGCCACTGCGCAAGGTTTATTTATATATTATTTACATTTTAGTATTGTTGGAAGAAGGGGTTTACCTTGATTGGAAACAACGCTCCTTACCGTTCAGTTCAAATTTGCTGGATCAAGCAAACTCCTGGACATTCCTAGACAGAATGGTTTGATGGGCAAAGCGAAATAAAATACATGTATATAAAGTGACAGATATATTACAAAATAATAATACGACCTGGCCAGGGTCAAGAGAAAATAAATATATATACTTGGTTCAAACCAAATCGTTAAACCTCTACGAATAAAATCTTCTTTAAATTATGAAAATAGACAAAAATAAAAATAAATGTTTTCTGTAAGACAAATTAATAAACGAATCAAACCAGTGTTCAATGAGAACGCGTGAACGTCGTGAGACTCTTTAACGGGAAAACAGTTTGGTGCGAGAGGTACTGGCCGGCAGAAGGAAAGGTCTGACCTGTATGAAGATGTGGCGGTAGTAAGGCGTGCGGCGATGTCGGCGTACTGTCACGTCTTCGGATGGAGCAGATCGGCGGATGTAGCGTCAACTTCCAGAGTCGGCGATCGGAGAGGGTCCGATCCGAATTCTTCTTACGATGAAGTTTTGAGGCGTGCGTGACCAACGCTGGTTATTTTCGCTCAAAAAAAACGTGACAAAGGCAATCGTTCTGCGTGCGTCTTCGAATTGTATTTTTCTACTCCTGCCGCCGCCCCCGCACCTTCCTCGTTATCGGCTAGAGTTACGGATTAGACGGCGATAAGAATGTGTTTGTCCGGCCCAGCGAGTTCAAAGACGACGGACAATTCACCTTTTAATTAAATTAACAAGTTTTCCCATTTTCCTTTCAAACCATTCCGTCCCGGAACCCAGACCATTTAAAACAAAAAAATAATAATCTCTCTAGGCGTAAACAAGTATTATTCTATTAAACATTTATAGCGTCAGTGCTGTAACACAAATATTTAGATTAAAAAATATTAGTAAAATTCTTAAGCCGAGTTTTTGGTAGTGCATCCTCGTGTATGGCCGTTTAGAGCGCAAAACTTACCTTAGGTAGTTTTTTATCCCATCTGTGATGGTTAACGTAGGAGGCCATCATTCTCTTAATGATGCGGTTTACTCTTTCCGCGGGATTGGCGTGAGGATGATAGGCAGCAGTATACCAAATAGTAACTCCCTCGCCTAGCAGTTTAGCTTATCTTTAAACTCCTGGCTGACAAACTGACTTCCGCTGTCTCAAATAAGTTTCTGTGGTGCTCTAAATCTGAGAATAACATTTTCCTCAATGAGCTTAGTCACGATCTTTATGCTAGCCTGGCGAAGTGGTATGAGGAAACTATATTTTGTAAAGTAGTCAACGACGACTAGAATGCATCGGTTCTGCATCAAGGATAGAGGTGCCATAAGATTAAACCAACTGCCATGGTTCATCAACTGTCTTCTGGTTTCCCATAGTCCATCTGGTGGTTGTCGCAGAGGCTTGTTTTGGAGACAGGTAGGACATCGAGCTACATAACATGCTACATCTGCGCCATTCCAGACCAATAATAAAATTCTTTAATCCATCAGTGAGTTTTGAATCCCTCAAGATGGCCAGCTAATGGGCTGTCATGGTATTCCAGTAGTAGGTCTGTTTTAGGAACTGCTAGTTGTGAGAGGTCGGTCACTCATAATTTTCTCCTTCGTGTCAGCTATGTGTTTAAAGAGTTTCTTATTGTCTTCCATCTTCCAATTAGGGTAACTAGTTGGATCTGGATTCTTCTGCACCTTTGCAATCATAGTCACACACCAATCCTCCACGTTATTAAATTGTACATAAATTATTCCTACAGCCTCTTGTTTGTTAGCCCTGGACAAAACGTCAGGATTTGTTTCCCTGGTTGGTGTTGAATATTAAATCCATATTGTTGCATCTAAGTGACCATCATGCGAACCTTCCTTGAGGGTCCTTCAGATTCAATAGCCAAGTGAGTGAATGGTGGCCTGTAATATAGTGAATTCCTTCCCCTCTAAGTATGGTCAGAATTTCTCTACAGCCTATAATACATCAAGACACTCTTGTTCGATGACAAAGAAGTTTCTTTCATTCTTCGAATTCTTGTTACAACAACTATGTCATCCAAGCCTTCGGCTTCAGCTCAGGACACAAAACAGAATCAATAAGATGTTACCACATGTCTGGCGCATCATGACCAGACCGCATCTCACGATATCTGAATAATAAAAAAATATGTTCTTGCTAAATTTAAATATTGTACTTGAATTGTATAAGATATAAGATATAAGATTATTGTGGAATTTACAAAAAAAAAGTTATTATTATCATTATTTTGTTTTTTTAATATCAAACCAATCTTGTTTTATAAAATGTTTGCTTTCCTATAGTCTAACATAGTTTTGTGGCTAATGATGCAAATATTAATGTGATAATGGTTATTTTTTATTTTTAAAAATTATCTGTTTTAATTGCAGGTTCAATTGTGTAAAGTTTTGCATGTAAAAATAATCTCTATGAATATTGTAAATGTGCTATCCAAATACAATAAATCCGAAAAGAACTACAACTGGCTTTAAAGTTTAAAAGTTGAGATTATTATTTTTTTACCCTATAGTACATTATAAGCATAAAAAATTGCCTACAAAACCTTTAAAAGGATAATTTCAAATTATTTTAATTTTTGATTTACAAGGGAAATTCAACTATGTGGTTATATGTACTCTTTTTTTGCCCAAAAAAAAACATTTGTTAGTGTGTCGATTTTGAACAGTCAAATCAATGCCTAAACTGTTACAGCCACCGACAGCCCCAAATACAACTACCTAAATGAATTCAGATTTGTAGAGATAATACTTTTTTAATATTTCTATTTGCACTTAATTGTGTAGGATTTGCAAGTGCTATGCCCAAAAAATGATGTCTTCTTTCAGGAAAAGGTAATTTTTTTTAATAATTTACGATCTTGTAGGTAATAAATTTTATCCTTTTTGTCCTAACATTATATTTTCCAAATTCTGTACCAAAAATGGACTTCTTATGTTATGGAGAACATTTGAAATAGTGAAAATTGATTGACTTGTTCTTTAGAGAAAACTTAAAATTATTTAATACATTCAACTAAACACCATTAAGTTTGAAGCTAATTTTATTTTGTTAAGTCAAAAGTTAAAAAAAAAAAATAGTTAATGTTTTCTGAGAGCGAACAACAAAAACAAGCTTCCCAAACATTAAACACACTATCCCATCAGTTGCTCCAAAAACATTGCTAATCCTACCTATATTGGAAATATTTGTGCAAGGAGAAGAAAGGAAAACACTACATAAAAATTGAATCGGAATTAAACACTTCATGCGCAACAATTAATAAAATCAAGTACCAATTTTAGAAATGAGTATTGACTAAACTGTCCTGCAAAAAACCTTTATAACATCCTACAAAGTCTCAACAGACTATAATGGAGGATAAGAAATCAGAAACAATGATCTGTAGATGGCTCGAAAACCAATTAAGGAACCAGATCAGGCATTATCTGTATGAGCCCAAAATATGAACAACTCACTAGGAAAGTACTCCTCGGCTGCTTCTTTGCCATCAATGCATATCCTACAAATGGGGTCATTATGGAATATACCCACATTATGTAGATGATTCCTGAGATGCCAGTGACTCATATTAGTTAACTTTATCACTCTTCTGAGTTTAGTTCTCTGTAATGACAGTTTTAGCGAGTGTCATTTTTACTGTGTCTAGCACCCCTAGAGTTTACCTATATCTCCTGTTATCATTTTGGTTCAATTTTGAAGTTTTTGTCATCCCAAGTATACAGATTCAAGGCCTTGCAGATACTCCTTTTGCCAGTTTATCTTTCTTTTCATTGCCGAAAATTCCTTTGTGAACTGGTATCATCAGGCCTGTTTTTGAGATTTTTGTTGCAGTAACTGACTAATTTTTTTGGCTGTCTGATATGGGGATTTTTTTTGTCAGTGAATCTTTTAAGATTTCCTATCATTGATGGCATGTCACGGATACTACCAGACCTCTTATTTCATAAATTCCAAGGTTTGAAGTAAATGGGCCAATTTATTTATGTTTCAATATTTCCTATTTTTTGTTTAATTTGTATTGGATGTTGCAATTTTTTGCCTTAGAGTTTTAAGCCATTGGTTGTAATTTATAACCAATTAACCAATTAAAAAATTATGATTGATTGCCAAATATTCTCTACGACGTCAGATTGAAACAATTTGTGATTGTACTGAATTACATGAAAAATTCTTTCTTTAATAAATCTTAAAAAATCTTTCCATAATAACCATACAAAAATTTAATACAAAACTAAAAATTAAATTTAATAAAGCAGAAGCCTAAGATTTTTTGTTATATTTTATTAGTTTTTTCAGTAATTTAAATAATAAAAAATAGTGTATTTATAGTAAACATATGTATGTAAAGTTTAACTTTTTTTTAGTTTTAGGGATTTAATAAATTGGTAATAGTTTAATTTTAATAAGCTCTGTTTGATCAAGTATCTTCTACACTATTTCTGCGAGGTTTTTAGTAATAACTAGGGTTATCGATGCCTGATCTATCCGTTCTGCAGTGGGAAACACATTCGTTTTGATGTAAAGTGGTTTAAAGTGATGCCCATCGGCTTATTTGTGGAGGAAAATTGCCCGGAAACCGTTCTGGTCGAAATTCGTTCTTCTTTCGTTCGAAAAGATGAAATATTCGATGGTATTTAATTAATCTGTGACAAATTTGTAATTCAATTGCCTCGAGGATGGCAAACACGACCCCGGGCGACAAAACGGTCAACAAAGTCGCCCTGTGCTCTGCGATTTTCGCCGGGTTCGCTTATGTCGGCTATTCGGTCGTCAGGACGGCCTTTTGCCGAAAAATCGGAAGGAGAGAAGAAGGTGAGTTCTTACAACTAACCAATTAATTATTTTGTCGCCCGACACTGTGACGCCCTTATTTATTGTTCGGCCTTAAGACGCAGCCATGTCTCTAGGACTTCTGGAGGACTGCCTCACTAACCGTCGAAAGTGGAGGTCCAGCGGTTACACTTGAAGGCACCCCCAAATCTTGTCAGCAGGACACCATCGTACTCTGTTTGCTCTTCATTGTGCGATAGGGGAATATACAGTATATGAGCTTATATACTTTTTGTGCATGGGAATGTAGGGTTCTAGAAATTCAATAAATCAGAGATATATTCCTAGACATTCATTGTAATACTATTCTATCTTAAATATGTTTTTCTTTCCAAAATGTAGTTTGGGGATGTGGCCATTAGGAAAGAAAAACATATTTAAACTGAGAAGGCTGATCAATCACCAAAGAAAATACAAATTCTATCTTAAGACAAATAAAATTGTCAAACATCTAGGCAATTCAGCTACAACTCCAACTCTGGGATAAGCTTATCAACAAAAGGACTTAGGCGAAATGAAGCGTGCCAATATCGTCTTCCACATCATCTTCACCACCTTCCAATATCTTCTTTTTGCAGGTCCCTGGGTCTTCAACAGTTGTCTTTAGGCGACTGGTCCCAACTGCTGGCTCTGGCTGGCTGGGTCACAGACGGAGTGAGGCTGCTTACTGCTCTAGACCAAGTCCTGACTCCCCAACTGGATTGGCTTTTGCTTTACAAATCATCCCCTTTTATACCAGTTCCTTAAGAGTATGGGAGGAGGCCAGGTGGAATCGGGGGAGTTTCCCTTAAGCAGTCACATGCGGCAGGGGTCCCGCCGATGATATCACCCACCTGCTTAATGTGACCCTAAATTTATTCTGTTAATGGATGAATTGTGCTTGACCTTCCCACACAAATAACATGTTAACATTTGTATTTTGTGGACAGACTAGTCAACTATTGTGGTTCTATGGTCTCCAGGTTTTGGTCCACTAACAGCCTTCTTTCTAATGGTTGCTTGACCTTTCTTAAAACTATTTTTTAAATTTGAAAGGTACAAATAGGGGTTTAAACCTCCTTATATGTACGTGTATTATAAATAAATTACGTTTCATGAATATATTGAAATAATAATCATTGCAATAATAATAAAACAGACAACAAAATATACAAAACAATAATAACAATAATGTATACTTTAAAATATTAATTATTTATAATCAAATGATGAGAGAGAGGGGGGAGGGGGAGAGAGAGAGAAAGAGAAAATGGAAAAAGAAAAGGAAGCAGGAAGAAAAGAGATGATTCTGCCATTTAAAACTCCAGTTCCATGGACCTAAAACAAGCCAGTGAGGAAACTGAACGTACTTCCCTGAGTAGCAAATTTGATAGACTTACTGCTAAAGGTTTAGAGGAGTAAAAGACTTGGGATTTGATTGATGTATTTTGAAAATGAATGAGAAAAAATAGTTTACATATATTGAGATCATTTATTCAATTAAATTCACTAATTTCGTGGTCCGCTTGACTAATTAATGCCACCAAAAATGGCAAAAAGGAGGATAATTCAAAAGGTGGAGTTGAGATGGGAAGTTAGTGCCCGAGTGGATCGAGGTCAAGATAGCTCAAGTAGTAGCAGTAGCGGCAAAGATAGTGGGTTTGAACCCCGCTCGTACCATTGACTTTTTTATCTCAACAAAAACTTTAATTAATTGTAATATTTAATTAAATTTAAATACATTTGTATTAAAACACTTAAGTTTATAAGTATTTAAAATGTTATTTGTCGTTCAATCTTTTTAAAAAGATAGTTCCTTCTCACGGTTAGTTGTTTTCAATGATATGGATTTCAAAGTTATTGCTCATCATCAGTCTTTGCACATTTCATGGAAATAAATAATAATAAATATTATTTTTTAAAAAATTCAACAAAAATCACATATTGATACACATTATTAATTAATTATTACCTACATATATTACGCATGAATTACCCATTAATCAGACAATTACACCTATTATAAGAATTAATGAAAAGTGAGATATTAAAATTGATTTATTAATTAACTGATGCTTGATTTATATCTAACAAATTCACAGACAGGTGTGCACATTACTCACAGGTGCAGAGTTGGGTCAATCACTTCTCAGAGTCCACCAACTCTCTGACAGTTCCAGTTTAACAACCGATTGCTGATGGGTCCTGACAATCACCTACCCTTAGGTTATGCTACTTGTGCTAACTACAGCTAGGTCTTTTTGGTGAGCTAAAATGAAATAGCTGTTGTTAGCACACGATGCAATCAGTACCATTCACACTCTCATGCACTCTTAAATACAAACATTCCTATTTAAATGCCTTACATACATCATTAATTCAGTTAGGGTGGTTGAGTACTCAATATTCCCCACTCGTCCTTATTTATATATCTATAAGCATAAAATTCTAAATGTGACCTCGTATATAATCTAAACTTATGCAATGTACATGTTCCAATCTGAATAAATAAACACAAATTGTGAAGGTGAACAAATTATTTTCTTCTTTTGGACTATGCGATTCCCTGATTCATTAATCCCTCTACTATACTATGGACCCGAGCTAGCAGAGCTTGCATAACAATGGCAAAAAAAAATATTTAAGATAAATTACAATTAATTAAGGTTTTTAGTTGAGATAAAAAAGTCAACGGCATGAGCGGGATTCGAACCTACGATCTTCAGCTTGTAGCGCCACTTGAGCTAACGTGACCTTGATCACTCGGACACCAACCTCCCATCTCAACCGCACTTTTGAATGTTCCCTCCTTTCCACCATTTTTCAAATGTTGTGTAATCAGATTAGATTCTCGAGAACAAATGAAATGGCTAAGGAGAGCTGTAGTGATGTATACTTCATTTTAAACCATTAAATTCACTCATTTCTTGGTCCACTTGACCAATAAATATATTACAATTAATTATGGTTTTTAGTCGAGATAAGTAAGTCAATGGCATGAGCAACCTCCCATCTCACCCACGCCTTTTGAATTATCCTTCCTTTTTGCCACTTTCATGAACTTCATACATTTTCACTAATATTAAAATTTGAAATTAAATTAGTATTTTGTTTGGAGTCCTTTGTCTTATGCCTTCGAAGCATTGAGGAAGTCCCAGATGTTATCGATTACCTTTACACTTTTCAGCCCATTTTTTGATATTTTGCATTTTCTGATTGCTGACTCCAAAGGTTCTCCAGGTTCTTCAAGGGTTGACATCTGGTGATTAGGGAAGAGTTTTGAGTTGATGTGCAACCACTTTTCAGTTTTTTTAGCTCTAGGTGTGGTGGTCATTATCTTGCTAAAATAAAAATACCCTCATTAATCCTAGTTCACTGTACTTTTCTTCAATTTTCGTGTAGTACACGGATGTGTACATCAGCAGTCATAATGTTCTCAATAAGTTACCATTTGCTGCCCTGGATCCCAACACCATACCGGTAGCGAGTGTTTGGGGTCCTCTCTTCTGAATTTTTGAGGAAACATGACATCTAATATTTTGTAGATATCTCATCCTTTGTTTCTTTGTATAAATTGAGACTGAATATATTTATTAGCATGCACGTGTAATTTTAAAGGGCTGATGGTGGAATCGAATGACCCCCATCCATCTTCAATTAGATTAGTTATATGCGTGGAGGTTGAAGTAGGAATATCAGGCATTGTCCCTGAGTCAATGGGTTTGAATTTAAGTACTGATTACATTGGGGGCTGAAATGACCTAGCTGTTAATACTCCTTGGAGTTCAACCTCAGACAGATAAGACCAAGATTGTCTGACCCCAAACTGCCCACACCCGGGTGGGTGATTCTCGAGGGCTGCTGGTGATTTATTGTAAATTACTAAACTTAGAATTGCTAATAGACTGTGAGAAGTGATAGGCTCATCTCTTCACACGTATGTATGTATGCATGTGCAGATTTGAGTTTATATAAATCAGTAATTAGTAGCATCAAGTCTGGCCCACTGATAAATGGTTATATTCTGACCTTTTTTATGATGCATCATTTTAAATTTGGCTCTTTGTCTATGCATTAAGAGGCATGATGGAGCTATCAGAATTTGTATCCTGTAAATTAGACGCATTTGTAACCTTATTGAATTACGGGGGCGGGGGTCCGCATTCTTTTTTATATATTATAATAATTTTTTTAAATTGGGTTTCAGTGTATCAAGATGAACACAGGCTATATTTTAGGAGGCTTTCTCAGACAACACAGACTGATGTGCTACTTGGCAACTTAGATCTTTCAGGATCAGGGAAAGTAATATTGCGACCAATGACTGTGCAGGATAGAATACGAGAACTTAATTTACAAGCTCGAATGTTTACTGATACAGTTTTAGCAATACAAAGCACAACAAACAATTCACCTAGGCATTTTTCTGGTCATAGAAGTTTACAGGTATTTTGTTGTTTTGAAATAGTTTTAAATCTTGTATAGATATAGAATGTATGAAAATTTAATTAATAATGATTAATAAATTCCAGTGTTCTCCATGGAGTTCACCTAGAATTTTGTCTCCTGTAGACATGCGCCATATATTAACGAGCCGCTCAACCGAAAATTTGTCAAACCTAACTGTTGGAAGGACGGGAGAATTAACACTTATGTCTCCGGTGAGGAAAAGATGTACACGTCGTTCAATGAGAAGACGAGCCCAGTCTAGAAGTCCTGATACTCTTTGCGAACCCAGTCATCGAGATGAGAAGGTTATGAATGAAAAAGAGCAGCAACTGAAACTTCATCTTGATAATATTTCGCATGGACAAAGGCAATTACAATAATAAATAAATAACAAAAATCCCATTCATATCTTTAACCATATTTATATATATATATATATATGTATATTATATAGAGAAATACCAAGGCATGATGCTAAAAGTCTAGTAATTCTACTGCAGAGTAATGACAGTGCACTTCTGGAGAGAACTCTTACTACTATTAGCAATGGTGCCACTATAGCAGCTAATCATGTTTGTGTTAATTAAAATTATTGATGTGTTTATTGGTTCTTTAACAATAAACGTTTATTTTCCAGATTACATTAAGGGAGGTGGGATGCTTGATTAGAGTCCAACGGTTGCTCACTCATCATAAACCATCTGTTCAACTTGCAGCAATTACTGCTCTGGGAAATCTGTCCTTGAACAAAGATAATCAAAAGGAGTTGAAAGTATGATTTTATTTCCTCAGACTTATTTGTTGTGATAAATTTGTAGATAATACAGTTGTAATAATGTTTACACCAACATTATTAATTATGATGTTATTAATCTCAGCAAAAATAGTGTATTATAAAATAGGATAGAGATGAGAAACTTTTTTTTATTTAGTTTGAATTGGAGACAAAATATCAGTACCACATTATGGTAAATTTAAAAAGATATTAGGTAACCAGAAAAGTTCATGCTGGTTAAAATAGTTGCAATTAAAATGAGTTTAGAAATATTTTTTTGAGGAAATAGACTCCATCGCCATTCCATTCTCCCTGGGGTTACTAGCCCAGTTTTCCCTTATTATAAATGTTTGGGGCCTGGGACTTAAAAAATAAATTCAGCTCAGTTTCCAGCTGTTGGTGATTATTGAATTCCCGATTGTTCATTGCTAAGAAAAGGTGAAAAATCAGATGGAGCCAGAGGAGGGTGTGGTAGAACTTCCCGACTAGCCTTTATTGTCACCTCCTCATTTTGGCTGTATGAGGTGTCCTGGTGAAAATTTACACATTTCTGTTCACAAGAGCAGGTTTTTCTGGATCAGGGCAAGAAATAATCGTTGCAGGCTTGACTAGATTTCTGCGGTGATGGTCTGGTCATGTGGTAGGAGTTCATAGTGCATAATGCGTGCCAAAATTTACAAAAAACAAAGCATCACCTTTTGTTGATGAATATTTGGTTTTCATATGAATGAGGCAGGGCCATTTAGTGATAGTCAATGGTACAGTCGGTGTTACTTTACAGGATCCGATTGTTCATCATATGTGACTATCTGGTCAAAAAATTCTCTATTGTGCACCATGAAAGCAATGCAGAAGTTTGTTAATGTCAATTTATGATTATCCCATTTGCTCAGTGTTCCATATCACCAATATAAGCTAGAGCAAATAGGTTCATTGCTTACGTTGAATACTCTGACAAGCTCGTGACATGTTTGTCTGAAA
The DNA here is from genome assembly GCA_039619505.1 of Cimex hemipterus. NCBI lineage: Eukaryota > Metazoa > Arthropoda > Insecta > Hemiptera > Cimicidae > Cimex > Cimex hemipterus. The sequence goes on along the minus strand of CM077100.1, from coordinate 37,629,043 downwards.
TCAAATTCGATATCTTCTCACAACCAGACTGGTTTATCTTCAATCCCCTCATTCCCAAAAGCAAACTTTTTTAACCAGTTTTGGGCAGTCCATTCACTTATTGATTCATCACCAAAGCTTCCGTAGTACCGAGCTTAAATTTATACAATCAGCACAAATTATGGGCTTTGAAGCCATTAGAAAGAAAATGTTCTCTAGTTTACATAGAACTCTTGACAGCACTTCCTTTATGAAATATCTGCATAATCGATGCAGAAACATCTAATCCTACAATATAAATAGAAATGTTGATGGTATTGAAACAGTAATAAAAGAAAAACCCAAAAAATTTTTCTTCTTATCTGGTAATTAACATTATTGAATGCAAATTAAACCTTAATTCTTATTCTAGGAAGCTATTCCAATCCTTTCGGCTATTTTATTGAATCAACCATCAGAAAAAATCCAATTACAGACATTAATAACTTTAACCAATATCACCGTACTTGAGGATTGGCATGAGGAATGTTGCCCGATTTTGCATCATCTATATAACTTAGTTGATAACGGTGCATTTTTAATAAAGCTACAGGCGCTTAAAGTGTTAGTAAATTTAACTTGTAACAGTGAGATGATACCCAGTTTATTGGCAGCACATGTAAGTCTAATCTTTTTATATTTAAGCTCAATATACACAGTTTGTACTTAATACTTGCTCTTGATCTAGTAACATTACAAATGGGAATAAGTGGAGCATGGTAACTTTTTGTTTTAGGCTCCTCGTAAATTGTTGCATTTACTTGACATATCAACTAATGAAGAATTGTTACTTAGAGTAGTAACTCTTCTTGCAAATTTAGCACATGGTGTTGTTCAACTTCATATTGATCCAATATATGATTTACCTTTAGAAGACAAGGCCCCATCACCTGATACAATGTAAGAGAACCTTTACTTTTATGTTTTATGTTAGTGGTAGGTTTGATCCATCATGAATCCAAACCATCATCATACTGGCAAACGCAATGTTTCCCAATATTTTTGAACTTGTCAAATTGCAAAGTTACTCGCTAGGGACCTGAATTATGTGTGAAGTAACATATAAATATGTACATACATGTTTTTATTTTTTAAACAAATATCCAAGTGAAAAAATAAATAAATAAAAAACATTTAGTTATGCATTTTTTAAAGAATTTATTTACACATATTTATTTTAAAAAATGGGTAAAAAAGAAGAATATAACAAGTTTTTTTTTTGGGGGGGGGAGTCTCCATTACCCGTGACCCTAATATAACAAGTTAGAAGTAATTAAAATAAGTAACAAAATAAAAAATAAACCTTTTATTTGAAATAACGTACATATCTTTTGAGTGCTAAAAAAGTATAAAATAAAAACTCATTAAAAAAAATAGTAAAGAATTTTAGAAGTAAAGTTTTTTAATAATTTTGAAGAAAGTAACTCATGATGAACCTTGATGTTATCAGTGTGAAATGTTTTTTTAGGGCTACAGACAATGTTTAAAATGTGCCAATTTTGTGTTCACAATTAAATATACCTAGGTAGGCCTTCAGAACCCAGATTATCATCGCAGATCGCCCGGAAGTGACTGCGAGAAGTGATAGGTTGAATTTTTGTACATGCATGTGTAGATTTGAGGTTTGATTTTTGTCCTCTAACATTATGGTTAAATGAATAATCTGAGTCTTGATAAAAAAAAAAAAAAAAGAGGCTTCGTTAGTCATAACAATGTTGGGACTGGGTCAGCCTTCAAGACAATTTTAAAATTAATTATGTAAATTTGTTGACTTTTTTATTTTTTCAGATTGGTTATTGGTTCAGATTATTCATGTGAAAAAAATGGGCGATACATCTAACACTCTAAACAGTTTAATTAATTTCTGGAACAAAAAAATTCTACAAAAAAGAAAGAAAGAAGTTTTTTCACCAAAACAATAAAAATAATGATAAATATTAATAATAGTAAATAAACAATAAATTAATTTTACAAAATTTCAAGATAGTTCAATTATTCACAATCAGTTTACTCTTCAAACGTGCTCACATGTAAATTATAAACAATCTTTCTTTGTAGCGATGGTTTTTGTATATTGTTCCAACATGAAGATATACAAGTAAGAATATCAAAGCATACCATTGTAAATTTGAACAGACTAATTCACAATTTAATTTTTTTTTTTCTATTAACTTATTTATATGTGTGGTTTGGTGTCATGTAGGTTTAGAAAAACATTTTCTTTATCATGCCAATGTTTCAATATTTTTTTAGATCATCTTTAGGGCCTGAAATCTTGGCATATAAAGAAAATGTTTTTCTAAACCTACATCACACTGGACAACCAAACAATAACTTATTTATTTTATTTTGCAGGTATGCAGCTATATACGGGATTAACATACAAGACAAGATATGTAACAAGGCATTTACCATAATGAACAACCACCCTAACGAAGATATAAGGATAAAGGCGAGAAAACTTGTTGATGCGTTGAAACCATGAAATGTTACATTGATTTACAAGAAATTCAATAGAACTTAAATAACAAATTGATTACCAATTTATTATTTGTATACCAAAGATTTTTTGTGGTAGTAACTATCTTATTGGCTATCGGTAGAGTGTTTATATGAATTTATTATTTTATGGACATTATTTTCACTTAAATGTTTATTATTTGTTTGGTCAATTAGGTACCAAATTACACTTCAGGATGTAAACTTAAATTTTAACTTGAAAAACTTTATTAATGTATAGATGTATTTAGTAATCATAATTGACTGCATTAATTATTTAAATTAATTATACTTTTTATCTAAGGTGGTTGAGTTGAAAAAGTAGTGTCAAAAATTTTCATCTCAACCTAGACCTTAGATAAAAAGTTGTTAATTTAAATTTATTCCTCTTTAAGTAATTTAGTACAAATACATTTTATTACATTTGTTAGCATGTTTCATATCTCAAGTTAAAAAAACAAACAATTGATTGATATCCTTGATCAATTTTTAAGGAGTACTCAATCTATGTTTATATCTTGAATAGCTAATTAATAACATACTCATAAGCGTTATGCACATTGTTTAGTTTTATTGAATTATGTGCATACTTGATACATTATAAAGTTCTTATGACTAAAATTACGTAATACACCCAAAAAAGTGGCATACTTTGAAAATTTGATATTTTATATACTTATCTTTTCAGCAATATTAACACCTACATTTTTTTATAATTCAGGTATTTATTAAAAGATTTGATTAGTGTGAAAATAAAAATCTTTTGAAAAAAATTAAAAATCTTTAATAGGGCGTGTTAATATACTCTACTCTTCTGGGCATGTTCACAATCTAAAGCTAATCTAAGCTATTTTGAAGTTATAGAAGCTTTCAAAAATTATAAAACAATTCAAACACTTTTTTCCAAAATTAAAGATCCCACACCAATAACAAATAAATCTGACGTAATCTATAAGATCAACTGTTTAAACTGTCCGGCAATTTACATAGGTCTTAATCCCAATACCTGGACAAGAGAGTAAAGCAACATATCTATGATTGCAAAAAACCCTACAGCATTCGCTATCCAACATTTTGAACACCAACACAATTTTGACTTCAAAATTACAAAAGTATTACACACAAAAGAAAACAAACACAACGTAATTTCTTAGAAATTGTTTATTTCAACAGAGATAAACAGAATCAATTACAGAACAGATACGTGTAAACTAAGTCGCAGCTACGCCAATATCATTAATCGAATTAAATACAAATACCATCCATATATCATCACATTACATTCCACACATCAAATATTTTTCACACAGTCTAATTGCCCAACAATGTAGCTTTCCTTTTCCTATTTATCCCTTTCTATATAATCCTGAAAGGATAATCTGGTCAAATCATTACCAACACATTTTTTCCCTTCGTTGGCTCTTTTCACCTCAAATAAGCCGACGCCTCATACAAAAATGTCTTTTCTGTACTGACTTCCTTCCCCACCCCTCAAAATCCAACATATATAAACATAAAACAGCAAAATCTCACTGGTACTCTCAATACGACACACAAGAATAACAAAAGACAAGCATTTTGAGTGAGTAGAAATACTTTGATTGAATATATAATGACCACACACTTTCCAGTTAATTATTATTATTACATCTTTTTTAAAGTAATAAAACAAAAAAGGCGGCGGCTAAAACTGTCTACTTAAAAAGAAAATTTTCAAAGTGTGCCCATCATTTTATTTTCAGTTAGTTTATTGTTTAATTTTTTGTTTTTAAGACTATAAGATGTCGGGTTCAAATGTAGGGACACTGGATTCAAACCCGGGACTATTACCTTACAGTAATGAGGACTTTGTCAATGTCTAAACCATTGCGGTGCAGTGCGTTTTCCCCCAGAGCAGTGTATGTAAAGTTCCAGTTTAGTAATTTTAATTCTAGATTTTTAGTTCAGATTGGTATATAAATAAAATATAATTTATTATAACTGGGTTAGATGATAATATTTACTTTTTTTTTTTTTCAAACAAAAAGCTAAAAATTAATGTAAATTGTAGTGGAAATTTTAATAATAGTATGCATATAAATTATATATTACTGTATATATCCCCCCTCTGAGTGTCACCATTAAACATGTTAAATGTACAATCGTCTGTTGGGTAGTGTTCATGAATTATATATTTATGTGCTGCTTATATTTTACTATAAAATAGGTAGATTTCTAGTCAATATAAGAATTTAGGTAGCTTATATTTATAAATGAACTGAATTAAAGCATTTCTCTATCTCTCTCTTTCTCGTTTATTATATATATTTAAAAACATATATGTTTACTAGAGAACAAAATATTATTTTACAAAAACAACTTTCAGTATATTTTTATTGCAAAAACTTTGTTAAATGTTAAATATTTTTGCTAAAATAAATTTTTTGTATCACATCTTAGTGTATGTAGTATTTTTTGATTGCTTGGAAAGTATATTTTTGGAGAATTGTTTTCAGACTCAGCAGCTTTTCTCGATTATGCAAGTAACAATTTTTGAGATATTTGAAGTTTTTTTTTTTTTTTACTTGCAAGTAAAACAGTAAATAGGCTATCCTATACTGAACAAACAATTGTCAGAATTTTAATTCTAACTTAGTACAACTTATATTATCTTCTTAAATATTAAAACAAGGAAAAAATTAGGCCAGTTATAAAATAATGTATAAACCAGACTGTTTTAATTGAAATGTTAAATTTCTATCAATACTAATTACATTGAATTTTTGTTTTATTAACCCGGGCCTCTTGTTTGAACTGTAACTAAGTACTCTTAGTTTAATGGAATATTATTTTGTATTTTATTGCACTGATATTTTTACTTTTACTCAGCTCTGCCTTGGTAAAAAGAATGCCATATCTTCGAATTTTCCAACTTTATTTTTTTTCTGATGTATTCATAGAATGTTTCCTATTGAAAATTTTAGTTTCAAATATTGAAATTTTGTTAACAGGTTAAAACATTTTGACGAAATATTAGTTTAAAAAAGTGAAATTTTATCGTACCTTAATAAAAAGCGCTTGTATTACTAGATAAAATTAATGATATTTTCCGCTTGTTATACACCATAAAAATAAATTTCCTGTCAATTAATGGGGAGATGCATTGTATCAAGCAAAGGAAATTGAAATTAAGGAGTATTAATTTAAATATGTGATTCATTATGTGTTTAATTTACTATTGCATTGTATAATAAAAAAAAGTGCGCTTATAAAAACACTTTATTTTCAGATACTTACTTTTTCATTACTAATTATCACTAATCTTTACTAGTCAAATTTAATGTAACATCCTTTTTTATTTAAAAAAAGAACATAAAATAGGAGTGAGTTGACAAAATAAGTTATAAGTTACAATAAAAAAAGCTTCCAGAAGTGTAAAAAGTAAAGGTCAAGTCAGACCAAAAATACCAAAACAGTAGATACTAGATATGACATTTCAAATACAAGACAGAGTTGTGTTACCAATAAGTATTTTAATAACACTATAAATTCAATATTATTTGTTCATTAAAGACATAAATTATTTATATTACTAAAAGTTGTAACAAAACTTTCATATTTTTTGTTTGATTCTTCATTTTGTGATTAAAACCTGATAAATTTTCTGTCTCTACATACAATTCAGTTTGTATGTTGTACTGAATAAATTTGAATTAATTATAATAAATTCATCATAAAATAAGGATAACACAGCATATAGAAAAACCTAATTTTTGAAAAATAAGCCTTAAATAATCCAAATTATAAAAATAAGGTATATGAAAAACTGTCTTATTGTTATTCTTGTTATTTATTAGTGTTTATTGATACCACTGATTTTGAAATGTATTGACCAATTAAAAATATATTTTTATTAACATTTGATCATACATAATCAATAGATAATTTAATGAGATTATTTGTTCAAAAGTATTGAACTCAATATTTGTATGATGTTCCTTGGATGTGCATCAAAAATTAAGTATTGTTTTAAATTGTGTATAGACATACCATTCAAATTTATAAAATGCTAATGTCTACTAGCCCACATGTTTTCTATTTTTCTTATTTTTTTAAATATTTAATTTAATAAAATGGATGAAAAAGGCTCAGCAAGAAGAAAGTGATAATATTATATGCATTAGGCATTTTCTGTTTGTAAGTACTGTTTGTCAACAATTGATTTAAAAAAATTATCTCTTATAAATTAACCAAAAGTGTTACACAATTTCCTTTTTTTATTTTTTTTTTTTTAAATAATTTAAACAATGATTTCAGGGTCATCCTGGTTTTTGTGATAATTGTGTTCTGTGAAAATATACACACAGTGTATCGAGTGTGTTTGTTTTACAATTTTTCTATTTTCTGATTCCTTACAAGGAATAATAAAAGAAATGTGGATATTTTGTAGATGTAAGTGATGGAAAAACTGCAATGCAAAAAAAAATTATAAATACAAATATTGGAAAGTTTGATTTTCTGCCCGTCGAGGCTTATGAAAGTTCGTATATCTAAAAATACATTTGTCAGAATGAAACTGAGAAATGTTGAGGATTAAAATTGTTGAATGTGAAATGAATGGAGTTAAATAAAATGTTATGCCTAAGTGTATGCCTAACTGTTATTGCTACTTTGTTAAATAAATGAAAACATTTATCTTTACATTTTGTAGTTGTCAATTATATTTGCTTACTTGCAAATTAGTACCCAGTAGTTGTTGGATTCTATATATTCCTATTCTACAAGTAAGATGTTTCTTCTATATATAAACTATGTGTAATTAAGTTAAATGTAGTAAGTAGTTTATAAGTTATAAGTATAACAAATGTGTGTAAGTATAAAAAAAATTATAACTCACTTAGTGCCATCTTAGCCATTGATGGATATGCTCTCCATGGATCCAGAAAAATTTAATGTCACCGGATTCAGGAATAATTTGCAAAATGATAGAAAAATGTTCTGGCACGCCATTGGAGTCGTGGATCCTCTGATCGTTTGTTAGAAAGATACAATATAAAGATACAAAAAAGAAAATAAAGATCCTCCTAAACTCATCATTGGGCACCAGTTAAAACATACTTTCGAGCCAAAGTAAGAGTGAGTGCAGGTTTGATTTATAAATCAATGCATTAGATTTTGTGGTCTGATTGACCAATTAAAATCTTTCAATTAATTATTCTTTATGTAAGGCATTTGTTAAAATAAAAAAGCCAGTGTCACGAGCAGATCTGAACCCACGACCATCGGCTAAGTATGTCGCTGCTCTACCACTTCAGCTATCTATAGCAATCCACTCAGACCCCCAACTTCCCATCTCAAACCTCTCCCCCCTTATAAATAAAAAATGTACATGATAATTTTAAAACACTTACAAAAGAATATATATTTTACACAGCACAGACATTGGAAGAAATCCATAAAGGTCGTTCAGTGTGTCACACTTGGACGAGGATTGCAAGGCCTTGGACCGTTATACGTTTAGGGAGCGAGTAGGCATGGCAATGTAAAGACAGCCTAGCATGAGATGGACATGTGCAGATTTGAGCTCGTATAAATCAGTAATTTTCACAATCAATGTTTCATATACTAGAAATTTAGTTAATACATATAATATTAACATTTTATTGCCCTGGTAAAGTCCAATAATTTAGAAAGTATTAGAAATTATTGACCCAATTACCTAGGCATAAATTACAAAAGTTCCCTGTGGTAATATAGGTAAGCTTTTCCAATTTTAACATATCTGTAATGTCATCCAAACCACATTTGTATCTTGTTTTTCTCCCCAACTGACCCATAGACACATTATATTGGAGGCAGTACATAGAGAAAGGTTGTTTAGTGTATCTTGGCCGGGGAATGCCAGACCTTGGATGATTATAGGGAGCATATAGGCACGGTAATATAAAAACAGTCCAGCACGAGATGCACGTGTGAAGATTTGAGCTCATATAAATCAATAACTTTTGCATTCAACATTTCATATACTATACGTTTAATTAATAGGTATAAAATTAATATCCTATTGCCCTCGTAAAGTCCGATGAATTAGAAAGTGTGAGAAATTATTGACCCATATTTCCTAGACATAAATTACCTAAATTCGATGTGGTTTTGGTAACCTTTTCCAATTTTAACATATCGTTGTAACATTTATTATGTCATTCAAGCCACGTTACGTTTCCATGTCTGATTTGTTTTTTGTTTCTTTAATTGAGATAAGACAAAATTGACCCAAATTGTAACAATGGGCGCGTGTATACCCACGTCGGCATCAAATGCAGTTTCAATATATCATTTATTATTATCTTGACGTAGATAAAACAGAATTTATAAAAGGATTAAAATTTTCGCAGTTCGGCTTATTTATTTTTTATCTATTTGCTTATTTATTTATTAAATAATAGAAAATGGAGCGCATGCGCGAAGATCAACGACCTGTTACTCGACTTTGCTCCCTGCTCTACGTCTAGGCAAAACAGGCAGAAATCTATCCTAGGACCTTTCTAATCCCTTCCCTTTTGAGTTTTTTTGTTGCCTTCTTCACCATTCTCATTACCTACACTTCTAAAGACGCAGGTCCTTCCTAGGGGCTTTTTTGGTCCAACATTTTCGTGAGTCTAGGATTTCATTTTGATTAAAAAACTATGTCGTTTTTATCCTGTTTAATGAGAAGTTTCCCGACGAAATTGTTGAATAATTCTCCAGCATCGGCGACAACCCAGGTATTTTAGCCACATTCCTATTTTAATTTTACTTATTAAACTGTATTTGCTTTCAATTTAATATATTTACTATTTATAAATTGCTAGTTTTTTAAATTTTTATTGTTAATAGTGATTTTGCCGAGTCATGGTCGTTCTGGGTATGCCCACACGCTGATGGCCGACGAATCCACTTGTTGATTTCTACAATCTGTTTAACTGATCCATAATTTTTAGTTATCTATTTTTATCCGTCTCAGGAGAGTTTTAAAAGAATTACATTCACTCCGAGGCTAAGAACAAAAAAATAACAGTAATACTTGCTGTTTTTATTTCCCAATTGGATCCCACCAAACATATTCTACCAAGACAGTTTGCCAATTTCCTCGCGAAATATTTGAATTTTGCGCGCTAAACCCCGTGACCTTGGTGGCCGTAATAAAATATTGTAATTAAAAATAGCAATAATTGACATTTGAATTATTGCTTTCCGCCATTATTATTGTCTTATGCCACGTTTTTTCACTTGTTTTTAATCAGCATCATTTTTTCATTATAACTTTTTTATATAAAAAAAAAGATACATATAGCAAAAAAATTACTCTCGGGTGATTATTATATTAATTACAAGTTTAATCCTAGAATAGCCCAAAAATTAACAAATACTGAGACTATTCATTATAAAACTTCGTTTCATACAACAAAGCAGTGCATACATATTAGAAAAAAATTGACATTCGGATATTTGCGATACTTTAAAAATAAATTTGACATTGGTTCAATTAGCTCTGGTTTAACAAATCATTAAGCCAAAGAAAGACAAATGTATTTCAAGAAAAACCCTATAGATGTTCATTTCCAGATCAAGATGAGATAGACACAGATTTTAAAATTGTTGGACAATGATCATCTCAATATCACCTTTTGCCTCTACAGTAATCATTAGTGTCCAAGAAAGAAGATGAAAAAAGAACATGATGTTGTGTGGATTTCCGATAATTAAATAGAATAGTGGTACTTGAACCACAGCCATTTCCCAGGATAGAAGATGCAGTTGTAAATGTTGGTAGTTGTAGTTGGTCTACAGCATTAATTTAGCTTTTTGATCCAATCCAATTAGAATCAAATTCTGTAAGAAAACTGCATTTGCAAGACGACAAGGGCACTGGTAATGGAAAGTACGTCCATTTGGTTTTAAACATTCACCAGCTATATTTTAAAAAAGTTTAGCAAATATAATTCAAAAATAAATTAGATAAATTTTGAGTCAATTATATAGATATACTGACCTCTTCAATATCATTTAATGAACTGATTTTATTAGATTATTTTTTGAAGCAGCTAAAAAAGGATTTAAATAGAAATTAACAAAATGTTGCTTTGTTATGCATTCTGTAAAATATTTATAACATGTGATAGAAAATGGTAAACTTTATTCCATCAAAGATTAATCTTAGTGCAATACAAAAATTCAAACACCCAACAACAAGACAGATGCTTCACCAACTGTTGGGGAAGATTTATTTTCGACAAATTGGCAACTGCACACAAAAACATGGTTAGCACTATTATACACTTCATCACAGAAAAATTTAATATTCAAATTGAGAAAAGAATGTGAAAAATGCTTTGAAGAAATTATACATTACCTATTCTCACCCCTCATTTTGGCTATATCGATTAATGGCTTAATCGATCCTATCGCAAGGGAGCAGGAAATAAAAATATTGTTAGTAGATCAATATAGTGCATTAAAATAACAAAATTTAAACAATATTTAAAGAAATGAAAATCCAGTTGGGTTTTACATCAGTAAACAACCCTCAACCAAGTGGCTTGAATGAACAATTAAATCAAACTTTGTTGAAAAGATTCAAAAGTTGTAAAATAAAAATTAATCTAAATAATAATTATATTCCATGGATGAGAATAGCTGATTTATGTTCCATCACATGTGGCAAACTTCAATTCATTAATATAGGAGACCATGTGAGCCCCTTACATGGATGAGACAAATTACATATTATTTTATGCTAACAAAAGATACTAAACTATATAAAAAACCAAACCACAATTATGGCTGCTGATTGAGATAAGATATGTAATTTGGCAAAAGTAAACGAAATCCACATTGAGTGTGTTTGAGTTTTTGTACGTTGTGTAGATGCAATACTAACAACAAACTTAAGCTTTAAATAGACCCAAAGCCAAAAAATCTATATGGATATTATTTTTCAATATAAACCTTTTTATACAAAGCAGTACATGCATAATGGAAAAAAGTGACATTCAAGTTATTGATGAAGCAATAGTTCAATTAAAACTGAATACTCATACACTTTACTCTGACAAATCGCCAAAGCATATATTTTATGTTAAAAAATATATTTAAAAAAAAGCATCAAAAAAACAAACACAGTTCTAAAAAACTCAGTTACAAATCCCCATCTGCATTGTGCAAAAGTTAAAAAAGTGTTTTTGATTTTGTATCTGTTGTGTAGAAGAAATACTAACAAATTTAAACCCAAAACTTAAAAAATGTATACTGAGATTATTTTTCATTATAGACCTTTTTTTGTACAAAGCTGTACATATAAAGTAGGAAAAAAGTGACTTGGATATTTGTAATAGCCGATTTATAAAACTGAAGGCACAAACAGTTTGAGAATCAGCAAAGTGTGTATTTTATTAGCATGTAGATGGTTTTTCGGTAAATTGTGAACAAACAACTTGTATATAATAGCATAATATATATAATTACTAAAATATAAGAAACAATATTACAAATTGTCTAAAACACAGTTTAAAATACATATGTTCACCAAATTTGGTCATTTCATATAAATCTTATTATCTTGGATATTGTAGATGATGGGGTTTGGTCTGCAAGTTGGCGAACTCATGTTGAACTGGCACACGGGTACTACTGGAACTGTCTTCACTCACAGGTTGAACAAGAGATCCAGTAGTGCCCGTGTGCCAGTTCAACATATCTTGGATATTCAATATAAACTAATTTGATTATTTTGTACTAATATTTCAGCAACTGTTGAAATTTCGAAGTTTTGCAAGTCGTGTTTCAAGCATGGAGAAGGAATCACATGACACAGAATCAGATTCGGACAATGAATGGAATCCAAGGGAGCTAAAAGTAAGCCAGAAATGAAAAGAAAAAAAATTGTTTTAAATTTTTACTTATATTTAGGGTCTGTTTTTGTATTACTTTTTCAGGGAAAATCTGAATTTTGGAGGCGAAAAATGCGTACATTTCATAGCATTCTTGATATAAATAAGGATGGAGTGATTTCATTCGATGACTTTAGAATACTAGTTGACAGGTTTGTATATTTAGGTCATTTAAATCCTCTTCACCAGAAAGAATTCAACGAAGTTGTTCAGGTATTTGTCAAATTCATCAATTTTTCATTATCAGCAGTGAAAATATCGTTTATTTTCAGTCAATGTGGGAAGAACGCTGGGGAACAATTAGTCCTTACAATTTAGTTACAACAGAGCAATATTTAGAAGATATGTATCACATTGTTAATGACAAACAGCTAAGGAAAAAAGTTCACAATTTTCTTCCATACTTATTCAAGGTAAAAATCATATGATTTGATTTATTTTCTTTAATAAGATTTTTTAAGTAATAAATTATTAAGGTAACTAATCTAATAATTAGTAGATTGTAAAAATTAAATAAGGATAAATAATTAATCCATATGTTTTAGGTGGTACTAGTTAACAAAAGAAATTATTTAAATTTAATTATAATTTTTATGTACTCATCCTACTAATATTTCATCTGAACCACACTTTACATAAAAATTATAAATTAATTTAAATGTTAAATAGGTTCAACTCTAAAAGATAATGGCAATAAAATTAATTTGTGCAGGAAAGATGACAAAATTCAATTTTAAACATAGTTCTGAATAAAGCCGTTGAGTTTACTAATTACCGAGTTATAGTTTTATATATATATATATATATATATATATATATATATATATATATAA
>CM077100.1:37574806-37615385 GCA_039619505.1 Cimex hemipterus | reverse complement strand
TATATATATAAAGTCTCGGCCTTAGCCGCCTTCGTACTCATTATTACATTAGACCTTACATGTCTTGCTTTTATAGGCAGTTGATAAGGATAAAAGTGGGTACATAACTGCCGAAGAATTCAAATTGTTTTTTAACTGTCTTGGACTTCCTCGTGATGTAAGTTTACAAAAAATATTTTATTAGAATATGTTTCCCCAAAACAAAATAATATATGTTTTTCAGGTGGCTATAGTATCGTTCACAGCAGTAGATCAAAATCTGGATGGACGTGTCTCATTAAAAGAGTTCATTAAGACTGGGCGTGATTTCTTTTTAACAGAGGATCAAAGAAGCCCAAGTAAGTTATTCTGGGGACCTCTTGTTAAATAACATCAATACATGACTATTTTTTAAATATAATAAATAATACAATTATGCATAATTTCAGTTTGTTATGATATCTTAGCTTTTAACCGATTTACAAACAGTAAATTTTCCATTAATAATTTATTTACATTACTCTTATGGTTGTTTCTGATAGAAGTTTACTTGGAATGTGTAGTGTTTACTTTATTATAGTGTAGTGTATTGGTATTATAAAAAATTTTTTTTAAAAAATGGAAACAACTTGCTGTCTATATTTTTTTTTTTATTTTATGATATATTAAAATTGTTGGTTTACAAAGGGCACAAAGTTTATATTTGATATTCTGCTGAAATAAATTTGATTTTAGCATTTTGTAGTAGAATGTATTATTTAAAAAAAGTCCTTTTCCATCTGTAAAATCTGTGTAATTACATTTATTACTATCCACCAAAGGCATTATAAACATGGTTGTTTTGGTTATAAATAAATTAGAATTCATACATTCTACAACATTTATACTGTCATTTCTGCCAACTTGTGCTGCAATCTTGGATTTATGAAATTTTAATGTTATTCCTCTCCAGAATAACATATTCATTTATTATTAAAAAGTAAAAGTTTAAAAAATATCTTTGTATTTTCACATTATCTGTACTTCTTCCTTTTACAGTTGTGTTCGAAAAATGTGACTTCCAACTTATAGTTTCATCCATTGACCAACATCTTACAACAACACACTTTGATTACACATGTTATTGCATAGTAGTTCAATCAAGAAAAAGGCCACATGAAGAACTTGGAGCATCTTGTGTTTGATGTTCCCATTTATGTTAAGTTTCAGATTATCTTTAACATAAATCATACAGTACTTGATGTTTAATCATTAACTGTGGTCTACAAGGTTCAATAACATTATAAGATGATTTTTTTCATGTAATGGTATGCTTACATTTCTGCTATGCCAATTGCATAAACACAAGTTTCATTTGACTTAACCAATATTATAGTTTTACTTACATACATCATCTAGTATCTAATTTACATAACTATTCACTGTATTTATTTATCTTTTTTCCAAAGGATTCTAGTTTTTAATTTTTTTAAGTTGAATAGTTTAACCTAGGTTTGTATCTATGTAAATATTTACTTTTAACAACCAAGATCCATGGAGAATATGTACAAAAAGAAAGGTTAGTGATGACTTGATGATACCAAAGTAATACATGGGCATTTCCTAATTAACAAAGTCTATGCAGTGCCGAAATAACTGTAAAACATTTATATGTAGAGTGCGAACATTTGACAATGCACAAGTTTGGCTTGTACATGTATCTCTGGCACACAGCAGTGCTTGTTATACTATATATATATATATATATATATAGTATATATTATATATATTATTATATATAATATTATTATATATTATATATATAATATATATATTATATATAATATTATTATATATTATATATATATATATATATAATATATATATATATATATATATATAATATTTAATTGCTTTCCCCATGTGGCTTTGCTCGTTTAGAATGAATGTGTTTATTAGCATAAGTTTTTGAGAGAATGGGTGGTGTTTGTAATGTAATGTAAGTAACCATATACCCACCAAACTAGGTTAGTTATTTTATCGTTTTGCATTAAAAGCATGTTTGGATGAATGTTGGTTTGTGGCCGAATATCGTATCACACGGCCCCACCATAAGACTTGTTTTAGTGACCCCCTCATTTTTATCTGAATATATGGTTTAATTTATTAGCATGAGTGTTTGAGTGAATGGATGGCTTTGTTCAGATTGTAGAGTAAGCTATGGGCCCATCATACTAAGTTATTTTGTCATACTGAATGAATGTATTTATTAGTGCCATTGGTTGAACGTGGGTAGGTTTGTGCAGAATGTAGACTACTCCACAGACCCACCAAATTAGTCTGGTAATATCATACTGAAAGAAATGAATTTATTAACATGAAAAATTGAGTAAGTGATAGTGTGAAACACTGGTGCTTTCAACATTTTTAAATGTAAATATAGTATAGAAAGCTTCTAGCTAGTTTGAACTTATTTATTTATTAGCTGATAGCAGATCCTCAGTGGAATATCCCATAAGTACTGATACCCACCCAATTTAGGTGAGACCACAATATATGTATGTGTGTACAAAAGTTGTAGAGCTTTATTGCGTGAAAGGGCCAGTTAATATTGATGATAGTGTTCTAGAAGTTCCAGTAAAAAAGAATGATCACCAGGCCCTCGTACTAGAGTCAAATTTTGTCAATAAAAAAACACAAGCTGTTTCAGATTTTTTTTTAATCCTCTAATTAATGTTTACGCTTCATGCTTCATGCGTTACTTTTTGTCAGACACCTTTAAACTCCTTTTTTTACATTTCGTTATTACTTTTTGTTTCCTTCCATATTCAATCCGTGATCTGTTTCCCTGCATTCTAACATTAAATAAAAGGGTAGTCTGGAACAAGCCTATGCTTGTCGCCCTGCATGCAGGTAAATTCCAATTTAATTTTAATTTCCTTTTATTATTTTTCCGTCATTTTCTTGCTAGCGGTCAACCAGGGGCCCCTAACAACTAGTTAGGATGCAAAAACACTCAAAGAATATTTCAATTGATTTTTCCTTAACAGAATTAGTAGTTGATGTGTTAGTAGTTAAAAAAACGATGACAATAAAAAATATTTTCAGAAACAGAAAACAAAAAGAATAAGAAATTATAATTTGTAATCTTGTATTCAAATCTAAAGAACGATACAAGTAACAAGTTGATTTGGTAACATCCAGATTTTGTAAATGTACATACAAAATAATATTAAAACAACTGTAATAATGATGTAAGTTTGATTGAAGATATAATAGAGAAAAATAATATAGACAATATCTCTTTATTTATAAAGAAAAATTAAATTAATCTAAATTCCACAAAAAAGATACAATTTTGAATAATTTGTGAGTTTTATTTTCTTTCTTTCATACTTTTGGTGTTTTATTTTAATATACAAACAATATCACATTAAATAATATAATTCCTATAGACTACTACTATTCATTCTGTATTCAAATTTACAATTCACTTAAGCATGTTAAGCCCAGAAAACTAATGAATCTACTGAAATATCGTCCAATTAATTTTTAATCACAGAAAATGTTTGTTTATTTAATTTACAGTTGTCTAATTTTGATTTTGTAAAACAATGATTTTTTGCTTTAATTCAGTTTACTTTGGAAATAGCCACTTGATACAGAATGTTGAGAATTTTTGAAATATTGGGCTTCTTAAATGAATTTTTTATTTACCATTCATTACCATTTATCAAGGTAATTTAGTAGTATATAATAGTGGTGAAATATCTAGTAAATAAATTTGCCCTTCAGCTTCAGAATTTTTCATTTATTGTTCAACATATATCATTATTTGGTAACTCATGATATCCATTAACAATAACTGTGATAACTGCTTTTATCAAACATAATGCATTCTGTACCATACAAAAAAAAAAAAAAAAATTGTAACTGTCAATCAGATTTTAAAAGCCAATAAAATAACAATATATTTGGTATTTTTAATAAATTATAAATAGGACCAAACTGGTACTGGCACCTGCAAGAAATATTTAATATATTTAATTAATATAAAAATTTTGTTTTATAATTAAAATACAAATTACTTAGGATAATAATCAGTATCTTGTACAATAAACTAAAAAACTTGTAATAGTAATCTTTCAGAAGTAAATACTTTTCTTTTTATTCTATTACTTCATTATTTTATATAATTCTTTTTTCAATTGATATTGTGGTATAATAAATTCATCAGACGAATTGGAACTCCCTTATGTACAAAATATAAGAATACTGAGGTCAACTGCCATTTGTTTGGAAATGATTTGGTGCACCACCAAATGTACACTTCAATTTGTAAGCTTCGGCAACAAGAACATTAATATCACTATCATTCCAATTTTGCGTCGGCAGATTCTGAAGCATCAACATTAAACCCTGAAAATAAGCCAAACATCCATTTTAGAAAATTATGCTAAATATATAGATTTCACATCAATTTAATAATAAGTTAATATTTGTGCTGCTACTCTGTTTAATGTTTCAGCACCTCAGGGCTATAAGAGTTTTTCAATGTGTACAGTTCTTCTATCATTGGCATATCCAAGTCAATGTTTTTGAAAAAAATCTAAAATTGAGTTTGGTGTTGGGTTACCTGAATGTGATTTATTAACGTGAATGAGGGGATTACCCTCCACCTCTAAGGATATCGAATATTCAGGGATGAGAAGAGTTGTGTTGCCTGGAGAGTGAATTAATTTATAAACATGAATGGAGGGTTTAAACCAGTCCCAACCAAGGAATATCAAGTACTCTGGCTTATATACATTATATATTTTTTCTCTGTTTTATAATTAATATTAAGGTCATTTATGAAAAGGAAAAAAAATTGCTGCCTCAGAGAGTTGACAGTGTTTCGGGCTTCTGCATCATGCTCAATTACGAAAAAATATTGTAAAACAAACATTTGACTTTTTGTCTACGATAAAATGATTGTCAAACTGAAAACAAATGTCAACTTAAGCATTACCTGAAAATCTTTTTTTTGTAACAGATCTTGAGTCCAATGGAGTAAAAATGCTGCGCAGACAAATAATTGAAATGAAGCAAAGGTGTCTAATTCTGCAAGATAAGTATCCCATAGGCGAATTAAACATCGTAGAGGTAGCTCTCTAGTGAGTAAATTGTTCATCCAACGGAATGAAAACTGGATATACTCTACTCCGTTATCTTGCAAATGCCTATGCAACGTCCCTAGAAATTATAACTTAATACTTTAGTATTAATGGGTAATAAAATATTTTATTTTTAAATGACATTAATAAAAGGAAAAAGTTTATGCAGGAGTAACTTTTTTTTTGCTGTCTTATATAAAATTTCTCATAATAGGCATTATTAAAATGTTCTCTTACCATCGATTCTATTTATTAATTCCTTTAGGCGGCTTATTTTCTCTTGTATTCCCAATTGGGGGAAAATATAATTTTCTTTTATACCAACCAAAAATTTACTGAAACACCAATAAGAATCTGCTTCTACTAAGTCTCGTTTCATTTGGTCTATATCTTCTATCATTAATGTATCCAAGTCAGTGCCTTTAAAACAATTTAAAATTAAGTCTGGGGTTGACAAATTTTAATTATATTAATTACAATACCGGGATCAACCACTTGGTGTAAAAATACGATAAAAAATGGTGTCACAAGATCATTGATTCCTTGAACGTAACCAGATTCTGGATGTCTCACAGCCCAAATGAATAATATCCTCTCAAACATATTTTGAACAGCTTTTTGCCTAAATAATGGAATAGTGGGACTCATTCTAGGGATATCGATATGTATCTGAAATATTTTTTTAAATTATAAACAATGAAAGAAACCTCAATATTGAGGTGTAGAACCTATTTCACCTGTCGATATGTTCCCTGGTGTAAATTATCTCTAGTATCTGACTCATAATACTCTTTAACATAATACCAATATTCCAAACGTAATTTGTGTAAAGTTTCTTGTCGAATATTAGAACAAGTAGGGGCATACTTCTGTAAAAATAAAATTAGGTCATTTGGCACAGACTTTTAAGTTAAAAATTAGTTTTAACTGTATAAATGCATTTACCGATAAAATTCTCCAAGTATCTGCCTTAACAGAAAACGGAATACCAGGCCAACTGAGATTTTGCAATTCGCTTAAATCTAATGTAGGGGATTCAAGGAGAATCTTAAATTTTTTAATTTTGTTTTTAACTGCAGCTGATTCTACAAAGAAAACATTTATAAGTGCAATATTCTGGGAAATTTTATTGTTTAATTGCTTTACCTGTTGTATGTGTGCTTTCAGCTGATTCAATTCCACATATAACGGACTGTGTTTTAATTTTGGCTAAAATTAAGATATTTTTAAAAACTGACAAAAATTACAATAATATGTAATTAACATACATAAGTTGTTTGTTGGTCCTTTGTGGGCATTGCTCTGGGTCACTCGTAAATTTTCTTGAGCACTTTGCTTATGTATATTAATTACATCATCACCAGTTTGGGCATTTTTCTTCATTGGTTTTACAGCTGCAACATTAGTTTTTCATTGAAAAACACACAATGTGCCAATATAACTTTTTAGTTTACCGTCGTACATTTAATCTGGATTAAATATAAAACCATGCGACACATGCAAAATATTTAAATTTTCTCCCACAGAACTCACTTGATATATGGCAAAACTCATCATCTCCCATGTCCCAAACATCTTTTATACTTTGTTGAAATTCTTGGAAGGATGTTGATGAAGATGATGTTGATGGATTATTTGTTGAAACTTTAGCTGCTTCTTTTCTAGGACTTGGCCTAAAAGTACATTATACCAAATATAATTTTTTTTTTTACTATACATTTGTTCAATATTAATGAATAAAATAACAATGGCCTACATTTTATAGTTTATTGCATTTTCTTTGTATGACCTAAACATAAAACAAATGACAGATTTGTTGGATAAATTATACAGGTGAATTTTTTTTATATTTATTAAGAAAAGTATTCGATCTTTTTTTTCACTTTCTCTCTGAATGCACCTAACTGCTTGCACCGAAATTTCATTTTCAACATGAAATTCAATGAATTTTCATCCCATATACAACCCTAAATGTTAAATTATGACCTTTACATTGTGTTTGTGGTAAAGTGGCCAGGTAATCCTAACATGCAGTATATCCCATTCTTACTTTATAAATAATTTGTCTCATGAATTGAACATCAAGTTATGTAATTGCACCAGATTGTTTTAAGTTTATTATCCTCCCTTACTGAGAAATAATTTCCATCATCTAGGGCTCTATTATCCATTTTTTAATTTATAGTTTAATAGTTACTTATCATCTTGATCTACCTATATCTTGCTGATTTTATCTGTGTGACTACCTTGCATGGCAAACATAATGTAAATGTCAATGCAAATAAAATTCTATTCTGGATGCAAGGCGTTAGGTTGTGCATCATATGGAAAAAATCCGAGCTTGCTAGGATCGAGTCGCAGGTCTACACTGACTAAATGAACTTATCTAACTAAATGACTGAAATTATCTATGATGAACAATTTTAAATCTAGAATGTTTAAATAAGCTTTTTGACATATTTCTACAGGAATTTCATGTTAAGGTGGAAGGAATAATTAGTCAACCACAATCGGGATTTTGCCCATTAATATCAATATTAATTTGCTGGACAAAAGCCTCTTTTTCTAACAATTACGAACTTTGCAATTTGAAAAAAAAAAAAAAAATTGGCCATTTTAGCCCAGTGTATCAGGACAAAACACGAACCAAGACTATCAAACCATAGGTTCATCATCCTACACTACAGACCATCTCCAGACCAGGTGATCTCACATTTTATTATTATTTTATATATATTAATTTAAAATGGTTTGATCGGTGACGAGTTATTATAAAAACAGTAACATTAACCACACAAATCCTAGCCAAATTTAACTTGGGGACCATTTTTTGCTAAAGTTAATTATTTCTGAATAAAATGGGTGTACTATAATAAGTGATACACCCTGTATAAGACTATGAGTATTTTTTGGGGGAGGAGGAAGGGATGTATAAAAAATGACAGACGACAGTGGGAATCGAACCCAGGACCATGGGGTCTATGAACCAAGAGTTTGTCACCCTAACCACTCAGCTAACACAGTTCCTCTGGCTATTATTTAATGTGTAATATGTAAGTTAATTTTATGATGGGAAAAAGTTCAGTTATTCACTTATACCATTTCTTTTTAATTATTTGTAATTATAATTGATGTTATATTTCAAATGTAAATGTTCATTTACCTTCCTGGAATTGGTTTGGAGTTCTTTTTCCAAAATGATCCCCTACCATCTTCTAAGTTTTCATCTCCTCCGTCCATTACTCCGGAAGGAGTAAGGTAGTTTTGTGGAATTAGCAACACTCAACGTTTGACAAAAATTTCCTGAAAAATTCCTTATCTTTAGTAAATTCATGAAGTAAGAACAACCTATACGCCCATTCTCAAACCAAAGGATCTATAAATGATAAATAGACTGTATGTATATATGTATATATGCATATATATGTATGTATGTATACACTCTCTCTCTCTCTCTCTCTCTCTCACACACACACACACACACACACACACACACACACGCACACACGCACACACGCACACACACACACACACACACACACACACACACACACACACATATATACACACGTATGTATGTACGTATATATATGTAAATTTAATCTATTTAAAAATGTAATTTCCCATTTCTTTCTTATTTGCATTTTACTTGTGTAATTGTTGGTTTTGTCTGATATTCAAGTGGTTGACATGATTATTTCAGTTGCTAAAGTTGTCGAAAGTCATGGGTTTGAATCCCGCCTGTGACATAAATTTTTCATTTTGAAAAAAAGTGTGTATAATTAATTGAGAAAACTAACCCATGTAAAACGGTTAAGCCAATCCAACCAGAAGATGCTATTATTCTGTATTGAACTAGTACTCACCACTTTGAACTCCATACAGCCAGTGCTTCTTGCTCATAAAATTACATTGGGATTCCGAGTCTACAGTCATAACACAGATATCTGAAATCAACATAGAATACTTAAATTTTTTTAACATGAATATGTTTTATATTCTTCCATGAGCCTATTTGGCTAGATAAACAATTTTTTTGTGTATATGGGTTGAATTAAATTAGGTTAGACCTATGAATAACAATGTTTTTCCATCAAGCGAAGATTTCTGTTAATAGTCATATTACTTTATTCTTTTCAGGTTTTATACATTTTTGTAGTTCAAAACAATTTCTTCTTTTTTTGGTTTGGACTCAAATACACAAAAACAAACTTATAATAAATTAAATTATAGTTTTGAATAGTTCTACTCTCAGTCCCACCTAAAACCAAACCTGACCATGTTTCAAATCATGTGGTTTGAAAATAGTTAAATGTTTATCCCTAGTTTGTCAACTTTCAATCTAAATGATGACCTTTTTCAAATGATGTTAAAATGAAACCATTAACTCCAAAAAATGTTCAGAAAAATGTACCTGATCTTCCTTCCTTCTAACCATTATTACATGCTAGTCAGAAGTGTTTTGGTATTCAGCTTCTTCTGTGTTCTGTACATTTTGAAAGTTTGAACATAATATTAAGATAGTGAAACGCTGTACTAC
This sequence comes from Cimex hemipterus, assembly GCA_039619505.1. Lineage (NCBI taxonomy): Eukaryota > Metazoa > Arthropoda > Insecta > Hemiptera > Cimicidae > Cimex > Cimex hemipterus. The sequence continues at coordinate 37,605,731 of CM077100.1, read as the reverse complement.
TTATGATTAATACAGTGAAATAGGTGGATAAGGATGTCCCAGTGATACGACAAATGTTTTCAAATATTTAAATGAAAGCCATTTTTAAAAAATCACACTTCTTGATTTTCCTATAATCATTGATAGTCAAATCAATTTGCCGCTTCATCTTATCCAGTCAAAAGACTACATTAACCCAACAAAACTTGTTTAAACTTTGATTTTTCCCCCTCAGTTTAATTATTATTCCTTTATGTTTAATGACATCTCTGCCAAAATTTCGGCTAAGTGCCAACTTTCATTATTGTTTCCCTTTCACGTTTCAAACAACATACGTTTTTTTTAACTTTCTGCAATTCAGGGTTGAAAACTATATAAATCACTGGGTTAACAAAAATTTTCCTGAACTACATTTTAATGCAAATTTTAGGCAGTTTGGTATACCATAAATGGTGTTCTCCTTTTCTTCATCGAGCTTTCTTTGCCCAATTTACCGTCTTCTTTGCCACCCCTCCGCCCAGTGTACCAAGGGTATTTTTGTGAAATTTCCTGTGGCCTGCTGGGTGATAAACGTAAGTTTTAAACTTTAAAAAGTTTAAGTAACTTTTAACTGTAAAACTTTAAAATTTTAAACTATAAGTTTTATCATCTTGGTCTGCCTACCCCCTCACTAATTTTGTCAATCAAGTGCGTCTCAACATTTTTTTAATTTCCCCTATTGACTGATAGGGCCCTGATGCAATCCCAAATGAATCTGTATTTTACCATTGATGCAGTAATTATCCTCAGTGCCACCTGGCTATTTGTCAGTTAACGATACCTAGCCTTTTAATCTTCTTGGGACTGTGTTTAACATCATCTCCCCTTGAAAGCGTATTGCCCAAGCCCAAAGCTTGTGTGATTTCTAGTCCTTGATTTATTTTCATAAAAAGCACCTTTTGACACATGCTCGGTTTTGCAGACATTTATATACTAGAAATAGTCAGTATGAACCAGCATCCAAATGATGTTGTGGCATCATCATTTGATTTTCTCGATTCATGATCAGTTGTAGGATACCTTGGAATAGTTTTCAGTCTGATCCTTGCAGAACGGATCGTTTTCTTGGTTTAGGAAATGTAGTTATACTTAAATTAAAGAGAAATAATGAGGGGAGTGATCAGAGGACAGGTCATTTAGACACTAGATGGAAAAAGGAGACAGGTTTCTTTACGACTTCACACCGTGATCAATACTAGTCTCCACTGATGTCTAGAGCTTCTTTTTTATCAGATCCCAAAGGTTTTTCAAGGATTTCCATCTTTATCCTTCAGGCCCAGGCGTTTCCTCATGCTGGAGTCTTAGCTTACATAACCGCCACACCAACAGGACGTGTTTTACTGTCTCATCTTGCTGGCAATATCTGAATAGGCTTGCTTCTGCCACTCCAATTTTATACATATACCTATAGAGGCTGCAGGTTAGCAGTTCATCTATTATTCTAGTGCAAACACATCAGAGATTTAATAGTTAGTTTCAGCAGTGGTCCTCTTCCCTAGGCTACATTCCAATTGTTTATTTTTATTGTTATCCAATGGATCCAGGTTTTTGGCAGTTTGGTATGCCAAAGGATTCAGGCACTAGGTGTTCTCATCAAACTTTCCTTGGCCAATTTATCGTCATTTTTGTTCTCTGCTCTGTGTGCCCTGGTTTGTGCCCATCCTTGTGTTTGCCTGAAAGGGCCCTAATGCAATCCAAAACAACTGTACCACCGATGCCTTGCCCTCATCTGGCTTTCTTAGTAGGTGACTATTCTTCTGTTAACGGTAACTAGTCTTTTAAACTCCTTGGCACAATGTTCAACAGGCATAGTCTTTTCTAGAAAGTCAGTGGCATATTGCCCAAGGCATCTATGAATCCTATTCCTTGGAAATTTGTAAATTAGAGCGAAATGAGCTCTTAAAAAATATATTTAAAATTTAAAAACTTTCAAAAACCATAATTGAAAAATGAATGGTACATATAAATTCGTTGTTTTATTATTATTGCACACATAAATTATTTTGGCTATTTATACCAATTGATATTGGTCAGAGTGTGTTTTTCGAATAATCTGTTGATGTGAAAAGAGAAGAGTGAATGACCAATTGCTCCAAGAATCAGATTTCAGAAGAATAGAGCCACTTTTGTTGGCAACGTTCACACTCGACACTCGAGCTGAAAAATGCTCATATTAACACTGACAGCACCCGCAAGGATGCGTTATATTGAAAACATTTGAAAAATGGAGCAGTGTTTTAGTAAAAATATAAATAACAAAAAAGGATAAATTGCGATAAAAGTTGACTCACCTCGTTCTGGAGTACAGGAGCCACCATCATAATAAATCTGGGCTCATCTCGTTCCTCAAAGTGTTCAAATATACATACGTAGATCATATAAAAAGTTATAGGTCTCTTTACGGATATCACAACTGATTCGGATATCACAACGAAATAGTATCAAAGAGTTTTCTATCAAGGCCGGCTTACCGAATGTATTTGAACGACAAATTCCAATTATTTATCTTAAAAAAAAGAGAACTTTTATACAAAATACTTTCGACAAGTATTTTATGAAGTGAGAAACTGTCAACTATGACGATACTAGAGATGGGTTTACAAGTGTGGACAGAGTTTACGGGAAAAAACCGAAAACGTACCGTCAAATTTCCCGTTTTTGACGCGTTGGTATAAACAAAATTCTTTTTATAAACCCTGTAGATCTATCTGCGCCTTATTTTCCATTTCACATAGATAGTTAATTCAAGTTTTAAAAAAATTAAAAACCGAACACTACACAAATTGTCAAGTTGACAGAAATAGCAAAACACAAAATTCACTACAATTACAAAATTAAACATGAACGGTTTGAAGAGTCAGTCACACATAAAGCTGACATTAATTTACAAACAATAAAAACTAATTATTATTCTGGCCAGTATTGTGGCTTAATGAGGAAAAAAATTTATCTTCCGATAGCCAAATTGGGACGATAAACCAAAACGAAGTTAAATTATTTTAACAGTACTGTGCGATTTATATAAATGAATATTTATTATCAAAACTTTTCTACTTTGAAGTATTTTTTCCTGCCTTCACTATTCTACAATTTGGTCCCCTATCGTTCAAAGAGTGAAGAGATAAAGAGAGGTGTATAAAATAAAGTGAAGGATAAAAAAGTGGCCAGAAGTATTTCTGCACCTCGACCTGAATAGATTGTGCTCCTATAAACTTATAAAGTTATACTTATTGGCCACCTTCAGGTTGCTATCAACTTCCATAGTCTTGCCATTGGCTCCTTACTGTTGGAACGTGTGACCTTTCCACCCTAGTTGTAAGAATCTATCCATACATACACTCTCACAGAACACTACACAGAACCAGGCAATATCTGAAGTGTTAATTTTGTCTGTACTTATGTCCGATAAACGTGTCCTCCTAGGCGGCAGTACCCTGTCCTGGTTCTGTTCGGTTACCCTCCAATAATTCCTTTGTTAGTCTTGCGGATGGCCCTTCTCAGAATCTCTTCCTATGCCTGATGCTTTTTTTTTGGCAAGATGCTAGGCCACAATAGGATTCGGGCGTAGAGAATTCCTATTGGTTCTTTTTTTGGAAAACATGTCCATTTCCTCATTGCCTCTTGTCCCAAAAGACCAGAGACCCAAGCAGGGTTAGATTATTGGGGTCACTTACCTCTGCCCAGGATTCCATACGCTTTTTGCCTAGTGCCTCCCATGAGGCTTAAGCCTTATGTGCCCTGACTGACGAAAAATGTCTGTCTACCTGGAAAGTGTTCGTACCCTTTTTATTTCTCTGGTGCAATTACCAATTTCAGACTGGAAAACTGTAACGTACCTACTTAAGTTTAAATTCATTTCTTTCTGCGGATTCATATCGAAGGCTCTAGCTCCCGTCCCTCTGTCCGTTTTTGAGCCCTCAGGGGTGTTCATTCCAATCTTCTTCCCTTTCCGGTTGAGTGTCTTGTACCTGTTGGCGAAGTAATATTTTGGAGTAGTTAACTATATTTCTTCCCTCAGTTTCTATTGTTCATGGACATGGCCTATCTTTGCAGCATTGTCCATTTATGAGCCTGTACCCACTGCATTGGCCGCTGCTTTTGTCCCCTGCCGTTCAAAGAGTGGAATGGTATTTTATTTCAAGCTTGTATTATTCGCCCCACTGCTGTTCAAGGAATGAAATGGTATTCTAATGCTAGCTTCCACAATTAACACCACTCTTAGCTGAGAACGTGCATTGGGCAAAAGTAAATCCGCTGTTTAAGCAAAATTATGCTGGATTGCCGCAGATAAATTACATTTTACACCAGTTTAAACAATAGCAGGAACAACATTATAATTTTTGATACTTTTTTGTCTGTCTGTATTTGGTCGATTTATCCACTGAAGACGACTTTGCCCAGGCCGACCCCTCGAGGAAAAATAGATACCGACACGCCGATGCAAAGAAAAGCAACACTATTAGATTGGTGCTAATATGATACTGCCTGAGCTGAAGATGCTCACATTAAAGATCTGCGTATTTGCACATTTTACACAAAAGAACAATCTGATTTACATGTCTTCAATTGCTAAAGATCACTAACCATCCCTTAATTATTATTATTATTATCAAAGGAAAAGAAAGCTTAACAACTTGATTGCAATTTGTAAGGCATTTGATAACACTTAGCATGACTTTCGTTAACACTTTATTTAACGTGTTAATTTAAGCTTTTAATATTCTTATTCATGTTATTATTACTGACAAGGTTAGCGGGAAAATTTTACATAATCCAAAAATAATTTTTTTAAGTTACACAAACCATTACGGCGTCGATTTGTATAAAATCTTGACATTTGTTAGTACATATTTCAATTGTGTCAAGTTAAACTTTTGATTTGCTTTTTTAGTCTCTATTAGCAGTAGTTTTCTTCTTTTTTTACGAGGTCCGAAATATTAGAGGGGATAATATATTTTCATGAAATTTCCTTCTGTGATGTTCATAAATCTATAATGTGAATGTAATTCTTGACGTGAATGTGTAATGAGAGGACCAATTGTGGAATACTGAATTCCCAATCGACCCTCAGTTAGCTTAGTTATATAAACCTCGGAGGGTCTATGTCCCGATATGACTTTGATTATGGATTTTATTTTCAAGATCATTGAGGTATGATTTGAAATTTGACTTAGCATTACAAGGGGAGGTATGCTGATTTTTTTCCTGATGGGAAGATATTCTTCATTATCAGCAGCATCGCTATCGGAAAGTGAGTCGTATTTGTTTGAGGTTTCCACCAGCATAAGGATAGGTCAAATCCGAGTGTCACATGGACACTCATCGGGGCAAACTTCGCGCAGGTGCACAGGCCTTACGCCCTTACAGGGAACATGTAGGCATGGCGATATAAAAACAGGCAGTTGGGTACCCTGTTCGGATTTATAGGATTTAAGGTGTGAAATTCTAGTAGGAATTTTCATCCAATTCTTGTCAAACTAGACATATAAATAAGTAAGGGAGAAATATAAAAAACTCTAATCTTGCTTCCAAGACTAGGTGTTTTCAAATTTATTCTTGCCAAGAAGGAAAATGTCAATTTAAAAAGCCTAAAACTTAAAAATTAAGTGTCCTTAATCATCATAGTTAAAATGCACCATGACAAACACCCAAAATATGTAAAATACTGAACTGTATTTTTTTAGTTTACTTTTCTACTTGACATTCATTCATGTTTTCGATATATTTGTGAACACGTTTCCTATATTGATTATATTTTCACGGGGGATTTGCGCAAGTACAACCTTCTCACTGTGTTTACATTTAACAATGTTAGGGCGTCATAATGTATTTCAAAGGTTGTTTATTTATTATTTTATATGTTGAGTTATTTTCCGGTGAGTAAACGATTCCCTTCGTAAGAGCACGCTCCTTTCATTTCCGCCATTCCTGTCTTCATAAGAGGACGTCGCCCTTTCCCTACTTTGAACCAGAATCATTTTACCTGTTACCAAATATTTAATTTACAAAGAATTGGTTGGTTTTAATAGAAAAATTAATCAAAGAATTTCATTTAAAGAGTTTCTTTTTGGACGAGAGGAAATTACAATTAACTGGTGCTAAAATTGACTTACATGTTTCTTTGTAGGTTTTTTCATAATATATTTTTTTACAATTGTATTTAATATGTATTTCGTTACAAAAACCACGTACAATATCGCTAACTCGATTAATATGTAAATGTGAACTTTTATGCCTTTGTTTATGCTACTTTCCATTATTATTTTTTATAGTATTATATATTTTTTTACCATTTGACGTGGGTTTATTTTGATTATTTTGCAAAGAAATCTTGTGCAATTGTTGACAAAGGGACAAAAACTCCGGACACTTGCATTTATTTGTTTATTTTACATAATAACTAGTTTGAAAAGTTAATATTTTTTTAAACCTGAACGCAGCATTAATAACTTGTTTACCTTTATAGAGTGTTAGTAATCCTTTTACTCTCTTTAGATTTAAAAAATATTCAATATCATTCTTTCCAAAGTCAACTTGTCAAATGAGTTAATTTGTTTTCTTTAATATAACAATCAAAAATCTTAAAAACATGGTTTTAAGTTGAGAAGAATTTGCCCTGGCAAATGCTTTGGCCAATGATGAATGTTACGTCTGTTACATAGGGTTTTAGGGCCACTGGAAGTCTCGATCAAGGAGAAGGTAGTGGTGGACTGTGATGTACGTTGGCAAGAGGCACTAAGGAACCTTCATTTAATAGCTTTCCTGATAGGTAGCCGATATAACGGTGAACTTTAAATCATCATCAGAAAACTTTGTGAAAATAGTCTAAACATCCCACATCAGGCTCTCTACTACTGGAGAGGCATGGAGTAGAAAGGCTACTATTCGCAAATCGACATTTCACTTGAACAATGGGGGCTATTCTTTTCACAGATGCCGATTGATTTATGGAAATCGGATGACTGGGACCATGTGTGATGAAGACAGAATGCTTTGCTTCATGTGTCATGCGTGAGTCGAAGACATATATGGGGTGAATTCAACGTCCATGCTCGTACAAATGGATTATCGTGCAGAATGTATCTTAAACTGCACCAAGGTCTATTGAGGAAGTTCTTCTGGAAGCTGTGATTTCATTCGCTCTATTTATTAGGGACAGCTTCATGTTGATTGATTGAAAGTTTCCAGGGTGTGTATACTGCGCTCTTCAAGCTATTGTATCCCCCGTTCTCTGCCTAAAGCACACCAGTGAGTCCTAATTAATCAAGAAACTTGATTAATAGGCCCGGTTTATAGGTTGAAGCTCTTCTATGGTCACATTGTACATCCCAAAACACTTCCTCCTGCGGGCTAATGTTGCTCCGCAGTTTGTTAGTAGATGTGTTGGTGTATCTTCTGCTTCTTTGCAGAATCTGCATGTGCCATCTTGGATTACTCCGATTTTCTTTAGATGTCCATTTAATCTCCAGTGTCTTGTTAGGAATCCTGGTAGGATTTGCAGTCTATTCCTGCTGCCTTTGACACATTCTGTGATTTCTTTCGTTTCGAAATTGGTTAAAAGATTCTTGTATTGTTTATGTCCAATAAGTAAATTCCAGAGTTCCCTTATTTTCTTTTTGTCCTTCTGTCTGAGATAAGATTCATGTTAATGCATCATAATTCTCAACCGTACCTGGCTTGAGTTGTCATTGCTTGGAGGGTAGAGGTTACTGCAATGAATTGGCCAGTATGTTCTCCTGACATGAATCTATAGAACACTTATGGGACAAGATATAGAGATGGGTTAAATCGTTCAGTGTTGAACAGCTTCAAACTACTGTTGTCACACAATGGGATTCTGTAAAATAAAGAAATCCTATCACTTATTTGCTCTATGCCTAGGAGAAATAGGCTCTCAGTTAGGCTAGAGGAGGTAATACACGTTATTAAGTGAAAAACCAGGTAAAAAATTGTTAGTTAAATTTTAATCTATCACTAAATGATTTTCCGGTGTTTTTGTGCACTTACTTTCAAACCATCATAATTAAATAATATTTCTTAAAACTTGTGAATTTTTGATCTCGTTTAATTTGGTTCACATTAAAATAGGTATGTTATGATTAATATAATAATAAAAATACATATAGGTTGAAATAATAAACAAAATACGAGTGTCCAGTTTTTGCCTTTGAGTGTCGTAAAGGGGAGTAAGCATTGTATGACATGTTTAGTATGAGCTAACAATATATTGCGTTTAGTTCTGTTCAGTATATTGTTGACAGTCTCATAATGCTCTAAAACAGGAGATTGTATTCCATGTTGCATCCAGGAAAAAGACTTTGTGAATTGTACACCTAGGTAATTAAATGTATTCATCATACTGATTTCATTTCCGCTATAGAAAAAATTTTGTTTTGGATCCATCTTGTACCCTGTAAAATTTGATCAAGATTGTTTTGATATATTCACTGTGAGACAACTACTCTCACAATATTCTTCCAGAATTAAGTTTCTGATTCATACCCATGTAGGAATCTGGCAGGAAGGTTACTCAGTTGTAACTCTCAAATAACAGATTTTTAGCTATAGTTAAATAAGATTCTTATTGTACATAAAACAAAACTGGAATTGCCAGTGGGCTGTGATAGGCTCAATTCTGCACATGTGTATGCAAATTTGAGATTATATAAATCAGTAATAATATAATTGAAAAAGTAACATTCGCCTATTATTTAATGGTTAATTGATAAAACCTTGTTGCAGATTACACCAAAACCTACTAAAATGTGGTCCTTATAACTATGAGTTAATACAATTGAAACATCTGTAATGGGTAGTCTCCCTAATTTACGAGAACTTGAGAGGGAATCTGAAACTTTTCGGCATGTGACAAAAAATTTTGCAAGACAGCAAGCTCACTATATCCTACGCCATCATGACATACATCACTCTTCAGGCCATAAATTTATTAGACACACAAGAAGTATGGGGCATTACACGGGTATGGCCTTAAACACAAACAATGATCTGATAAATCACTTTCTCACAACAGAGGTCAGTTAACTTTTTTTTTTCTTGTTATGATATGTATTGACCTATTGAGCTATTAAATTGTAGTTAAATTTAAAAGTATGAACACTTCTTTTTTTTTCTTCTTCTTTTTTTATAAACGAGGGTTTATAACAGCATAGGTTATGTCAACCCTCGGAGTGCTGGTGTTTTCAAAACGCTCATTTGTAAGTGTATCGCGTTCAAAATGGCCACCGACGCCCCAATGAACACCATTAATTAATAACATTTAGCCTTCCTAAAATATTACAAATTAACTAAAATTGCACAAAATAATTGGGTGAATTTTTTGTTTTACATGCACAGTCCTGTAGAAAGAAAAAATAAATTTTGAAAACTTCCAATAGTTATATTTATTTAAGCCAATGTTTAGATTAAATGAATAACAAATAATTGTAATTTTTTAAGGATATGTATGGCTACTCTCCGGTTTCATCAAGATCTACACGATCCAGCTGCACACTTCATCATCATATTAACAACAACTTATTAGTTCGTCGCAGTTCAAAACACAGAGATTCGATGTCAAGTTCTGGTGGTGCTTCATCTGTCAGGCGGCTTATAGCTGTAGTAAGATCAACATCATCTAAATCTGGGCCTGTATATTCGAGAAGATTACTTTTTAGAAATTTTGCAGCCCTTTGTCTTGGACACGCTATGATAACTGCTGCTTTTGTACCATTGTACACACTGCAAGGATCCATCTCTGTCTGGTGGTGGCAACCAAATCATTCAATCCTAACAAAATACTTCCATCCAAACTATGATGTTGGATCTTTGCTGCTTGCTACATTTTTTTCTATTGGCTCAATATCAACACTTGGCACTACATTTTTTATAAATAAATTGGGTACAAATTGGACGCTGATACTCAGCTATGGAGGTACATGTATATTTTTTGGATTCCATTTGTACCCCAATATTTTTACTCTAGTACCTGCTTATATGTTCATGGGTCTATGGTTAGGGCCATTAGTTGGTGGTAGGATCACATGTCTTATGACACTTGCAACAAAACTGAGTTATGTTATGACTGAAGAGGAAGAAGGAGAAATAGAATGTTCTCAAGGTTTGAGGCGGACTGAGTTAGTTGTGCACAAATTATCGCGTGGTCTACAAATTGCACAGGATTTTGGGTTAATAATAGGAAATTTAGCTGCTTCATCACTTATTTGGTACACAAAGAACAGTTCAAATGTGTCTAGCAATCATGATGCAATGTTGGATGCAATGTTTCCAATGGAAAATACTGGAGAACGTATTTGCGGCAGTACAGTTTGCCCTTTGTCTGTTAATTATGACTCACAGTTAGTAGATTTTAAATATTCTGATTTAAACAATACATTAAATTTCTACACATCAATGAACATTAATTGCAAAACAAGTAAAATGCTTATTAGTGTATTCCTTGGGTTTTGTGTCATGGGTGTTGCTGTCACAGCTGCTTTCATTGATCACATACGGGTCTCGGTGTCTAAAGAAACATCATTTCGAAATGCTTGCAGTACATCCTATCGACTAATGCAAGGCGCTTTTAAAGACCCAAGATTACAATTAGCAGCCCCACTTTCAATATTCATTGGATTAGAACAAGGATTTATGTATGCAGATTTTACCAAGGTATTTTATTTCATTGTGTTTATCAAAATTTATGTATTACAGTTATATATTGTTTCAGTCTTATGTCGCCTGTTCACTCGGTGTAAGTAATATTTCTCTGGTTTTCTTGAGCTTAGGGGTATTACAGTCTGTCGCTGCCTTTACTCTCAGCCTACTTTTACAACATGTTCGACGCCATGTTGTTATTGGTAAGCAATAAAATTATTTTAAAAAATCTAAACAAATAATTATTTAACATTTTGCCCGTTAGGTGTTGGTTTCATTTTCCAGTCATGCTTATTGCTTGTTCTTTTCATTTGGAAACCTACAAAAGATGATCCAGCTTTGTTCTATGTCATTCCTGCTGCTTGGGGCGTATGTAATGCTATATGGGACACATTAAGCTTTTGTGAGTAATTGTATTTTATTTTGTATGATTTTTGTAGAATATACAATGCATTCTGATTAATTAGAATTGAGAGTGAAGGCAATCTTCTTGAAGGTAATGTGACATTAAGGAATGTTGAATCAAAACCTTAAAAAAGTGAGGCCTGTAAGAATAACAAATTGCACTTCAAAAATTTAGGAATAAAAGATTAAGCAAATTTCTTCTTTTTAAAATTTATAAAGTAATAAAATATAAATTTTAAGGCATCATTGATAAGAAGCAAAGAATAACTTTATTAGTGCATGTCATGTCTTCAATTTTTTTGAATCCTTATGAATTTCATAATTGCAATATTTGTTTTGGTGTGATTTTCTATGCTCACCCTGATGTCTATTCTGATTGGTTTTATATGTTTGTAATATTTTGGAATTTTATCGCCTTCAGTAGTCAGTCTAGGTTCTGTTCTGCAAAATGCAGAAATCTGACAGATAAAACCAGTAAGGAAAGGCATGCAAAAGGTGACCATGAACTACAGGTTGAACACCTCGCAGACGTCATGTTTTAAAATTTATGTTTTAGCTTTTCTTGTCTCAGTCTACCCTGATACTTGGCAAGCTCCATTTGCCCACTGCTACTTCTTCCGTTACATGGGCCTAGCCCTTGCTTTTGGTATTCACGGTTCTTTGTGCAATTTGGTTAAACTCTATGGCTTAGTAGCCGCGATGATCTTGGGAGTTGTTCCATATACTTGGCTTGAATTGAAACACGAAGCACGAAGAAAACTTAAAGCACAGCTTGCAACTTTATAACAATTCCGACTTACTCTTAATAAATTGGAGACTGTTTTCTAGTTTATTAGGAGGATTTTATCTAATTCTAGTCCCTCCTTGTTGATTATTTTTGTACCTAGAGTACCAAATTAAATGTCTTTGCACAAATAAAACCCTATTTTATCATATGTGAATGCATTTCTTGATATACTATTGTAATCATTACCACATATATAGTATATATACATATAATTTTTTAATTGAGAAAATGCATTTTATTGATATTATCAACACATAAAAATCATTTTTCCTGATCATGAACTTCTATCTAATCAAACACATATCTCTACTTCAACTACTTTAAAAGATAATTCTTAATCGTTTGTTATTTTCAACAATCCGAATTTAAAGCATTAAACATACATTATCAGGTTGAAAGAGTTACAAACACATCTCTCGACGTGAATTGTAAGAGAAGAGATATAGTTGTAACTATTTCAACTGATGATGAGCATTGAATGCTTGTAATCTGGATCGCAAAAACAACAAACTGTGAGTAAAAACTATCTTTTGAAGTAGTGGAACAACACATACAAACCCCAAATTTATCATTCCTAGCCTTGCTTGTACTTAGAGATTAAGCAATTAAACAATTAGCAACATCTTAAAAATTAAAATTACTTGAAAATATCATTTCTATCTCTACTCATGTAAATATTTGAATTGTTTAAAATAAATGTATTTATAGGGCCGAAAAATATCTCACCCACTTAAAAAAAAATAATAAATTAAATTTTAAAATATTTTAAAAAATCCCAATGTTTTTGTGCTGGCATGAACCTTATTACTTAGTAGTTTTGTAAATTTTAGGTTAATTTTTTTTCCAAAAGAAATGCTCTAACTTCATTACAGATTCTAAAACTTGATTTTATGTTGTTAAATAATAAGGTTCAAGTAAGCCAATAAACAATAACAGGATGGCTGCAATTGTTAAGGTGATCAGGTAATCACTGTCAAGTAAAGATCCCAGCAAAGATTCAAAATCAGTGATTCTACCATCGAACCCAACATACTTGTGAGCTTTTTTTTTCTTTTCAAAAACATTAGCACTCTGTTATGTGACCTCTGCTGTTGCGAACCCTTGTTAAAAAAAAAAAAAAAAATAAATAAATCGGAAGCATTTTTTTCAAGTACATTCGTTTTTGGTTGGTGGGACATTTTCAGCCATTCACCCTGTATATATTTGGACTGTATATACAAAGTATAGCCGGTTGGTGTCATGCAGCATGTCTATGAAGTTTATTGATTTATTAACCAAGAAAAAAAAGATCAGAATGGGTTTTTATTATTAAAAATGTATTGTACCATTATTTGTTTGGTCAAATACAATTGTATGTAACTTTTAATTTAAATAACCTCAATCATATTCATTATATTTCCATTTTGAACTTTTATGTTAGCATTGCATATTGCTAAGTAAAAGTAGCTTTATGGTAGATAAACATCATTGTTATATTTTATAAAGAAATTATTTTGTATACTTAAATGTTACAGTGTGGAGCTGAGTGTAACTTGTACAAACATTTATAGTATCTTGTAAACTTTTTTTATGAGAGTATTTCAACTGGGGTTATATGAACCCTCAGCATGCTGGTTTTTTGAACAAAAAAAGCCCATTTGTAAGTATGTCAAGTTCGAGTAAAGGAATGCTGGATTCAAACCTAGTACCTTTAGCTTTCATGATGAGCGCCGTGTCAACACCTAAACTGTTGCGCCCAATGGCACCCCATGTTGTAAACATTAACTCAATGTTTACACATGTGTTTATTCATCCTTTTACAGAAATAATTTTTTTAAACTAAATACTAACTACTTTAAAACTAAAAAATAAACTTTTCTAATACTTGAATTTGTGAACCACAAGGTTCGTGAAAAAATATGTGATGTTCTACATTTAGCCGCTGTACTTTCTTACCATTTTGAAGCGTGCAGGTGTTTTGACTGTGGTATGTGACTTGTAAAGCAAATATTTATCACTGATTAAAAAAAAAAAAAATCAAAAGTATAGATAAAAAGACTATTAGTACTAATTGAAAAAAAAAAAGTTGCCAAAGAGCATAAAATCATACCTTAAACCTGCTGCCCCACAATATGCTGTCAATAGGACATAAAATTAAATTTAAACATATTTTAAACATTGATATAACATAACATTGGTCAATATTTGCTTTTGTTATTTTTTATAATTGAAAAATTATTGTATATTTTTATCATTGTTATATTTTGTAAATAAATTATTTTGTATACTTAAATGCTATAGAGTTGAGCTGAGTGTAAATGACAAACATTTATAATATTTATAACTAGAATTGTAATAATGATTAAAAAACCAATCAATAATAACATAATAATTTTACTGACATTATAAACACACTGTAAGATATTTTAATTATATTCGACATGTTTAAGGATAGCAAAGAGCAAACAAATCTTTTAAAAAATGAAAAATTAAATTATTTATTTTGTTTGGTATTGTACTACTCAAAAGTTTGAGTCAATTTTTAGGCCCAATCAAGTCTCAAACTGTTTGTACAAAGCAAGATGTGCTGAAGAACTTTCAAAGTTGGCTGAAATCTCTGTTTTGTGGATTAAAAAAAAGTTGATAATTTTATTATGATGGGATATGTGAGCAATTAATTCACACTGTCTTCCATCAGGCGATGAGCCAAGTGCAAGGGTTGAATAAACATTTGTTAGAAAAAATAGAATTCTTAACTTATGATGGTCATGCCTCATCCTATGATTGTATGCCCTGCATACAGCTCTTTCAGACACATCCTGAATACACACAAATTTATACGATATAAGGAAACGCAACCAACTCTTTTTTTTTCTATCAAGCTTGAGCTTTGATTTTTGTTGAGTTCATTAACTAATGTAATATCTCTAAGATGTGTGGCCAATTTAACAAGCTGTGGTGCTAAGCTGAAATCATTACAGTGATATAAAAACAGAAATCAACTTAATGTTTACTTTGGCTGGTCTAGGTTTTCCACTGCCAACAAATAAAAAAACCTGTTTAGACCTACACAAATATCTGTGCTCTAATAAAAATACACATTATATATTATAATTGCTCACATTACAAGTCTGAATATAATTATTATGGTATGTAAATTCAATACATGGAACATATTCATGTGAAAAGCATCTTTCTACGCAATTTTACTCTTCAATTGTGTACAAAGACTATGAATAAGTGACAAATTTAGCTTTAAAGTTTTCATAATAATTGTAATCCCTGTGCCCTTAATACTAATAAGTAATTATAAGAACTGTTGACATATTAAATTAAAAAATATATTTATTTTTTATTTATTAAACTAATGTTAAAAATAGTGTAATGTGATCTTTTTCTTATAAAAGTTAAAGTGAAAGAAAACATGATTTAATACAAACTATAGTCATTTCTATTCCTAGAGCACTGATTAAAGACACTTGCAGCATATTGTTGGAGGTCCTAGGTCATTGAATGTAATGTAGAATATGCTGCAATTTCCTTTAATCAGTTTAAATGTTGAAGTGATCACAGTTAAAATTTCATAGAATAACATACTGTTACTGAAAATAAAATATTGGAACAAGTGCAACCAGTAATGTTACATTAAGTCACATAACATTTTTCAACTTTTAAAGTGTAACATATGTAATCAAATTAAATAACAATTATGTAAACAGGAAAAATAGTGAAAGAAGCTCACAAATGAACAATTGACTATGTTTACTTTAAAAACTTTGTATTATCACAAAAAATATAGAGCTAATCCAAACTCGCATTCCCTGCTACTTGATTTTCTCTAGGACCCAAAGATAGAAGGAAGCAAATATTAGACTATAAAAGTAGGTGGAATGACATAACATGTCACATCAAAACAAATAACAAACAGGCATACAAGGATGATGACATATATATAACTGAAGGCAATGTTCATTAGATTTCCGATGAACAATTCTTTGCTAAAAACAAATAAAAATAAATTATATTAAAAATTCAATGTATAATGCAGTATCAATTTTTAAAAATTTCAAATTTCGTAACCATGTACATATAATTGTTTAAATGAATGTATTAAAGTTATAAATATTGGCTATTGCATAAATGTAATAATGTCTATAATTTATGTTAGATACAGTTTAGAAATCAACTATAAAATACAACATCAACAAACAGAAAAAAAGTCTTTATTAAGAAATTAATTGAGTTTATGAGAAAAAAGAAAATTTATTATTTTTTTTAAAAATTTCAGTATTCAGCAATATGCAATATTATGGCACAATTAAAAGAATATATATAAAGTTAAATAAATTGATGATTGATTTATAATTTTTCTATATTTCTATATAATTCTAATTCTGTTCTATATAATTTAAATCTCCATTTTTTTTCAAACAAAGTTAAAAAATTTAAAAATATATATGCAGTTTTTCTTAGGCTCAACAATGAAATACATCACTTATGAAAACTTTATCAAATCAATTTGCAGTATGGCTACCTTCAAACCAACATAGATAAAAATTATTGAAAATTTAAACATTTTGCATATATTAAATTTAAATTTAAAAAATACAAAATAGGGCTTGGACTTGATAAAGTATTTGTTATTTATTAAGGATATGAATCAGTATGTACTATGTACAAACAATGTTATGAAATAATAAATTATTGTATGAATGTTCTATAGTAACTGTTTAATAATTGTTTATTATTCTCAATTTAATAGATGGAGAAATTATTGTTGATAAAATCATTTGACGATTCCAGAATTTTTTGCAGTGAGATAAGTAATGCTCATTTTTGATTCATTAAATAATTTTATTCGTTTGTATTCCCAATTTCAGTAACATTTTGTATTCATCAAGAAATAAATGTGATGTAAAACTATGAATTAATGGTGTTAGATATACTTAAAAATGTTATTTTGTCAAGACTTAATCGGTCAAGTTTTTTCATACGTTTAAGGAGAATGGATTTTTATTGCTCAAAAATTATTTATAGTTGATATTTTTAAGGTTTAAATTTTAGCACTTGTATCTTTTTATATTGAAATTATTTTAATTATTGTTATAAGTAATTTTACAAAGAAAAAAAATTCATACTATTCTTGATTTACATGATAATATTTAAACATGTATAAAAAATAAACAAACAACCTAGGAAGCGAACAAATCATCAATTATATTTTTATAAACTTGGGAAAGAGCTGTCATGTTGTGCGTTAATGAAATAACTGTAATTTTATTAAATAAAAGAAAAAGATACACCAAAATTTATTTGTACCCCTAAAAAAACATTTCTTTTATTAGTATACAACATATGGACATTATTTTTTTAAATTTTATTTATTCAAACAGTATATAGGCAACCAGGCCAGAGCAGTCAAAAATGTAAATTATAGATAAATATAAAAAAGAAATACAAAGGAAAAAATTAAAATACGCTATACTTCTAGGAGTCAGACACCAATTTGCATTACCTGAAGAATGTTCTGAGGCCATCAGGGAATAGTCTGTCCGTATTGTCAAGTCCATAGGAAGTTCGGTGAAAATCCATAAAGAAAAGTGGGCTTTAGTGTGTGCCGAGGAATCTTTAATCAGAATGTGGGGAGGAAATCAGTTGCATCGATCAAGTTGTTGTCTTCCTTCCAGGACAAGAAGCTAATTTTCCTTATAAGCTCAACTGTGTTCAACTTCAAGTTTATACAGAGGGAAGAATAATCAACAAACGATTCATGACCAGTACTCCTGGAGTGAGTAAATTTACGAGATAGATTCTGTCTCTTTTCTAGATATTGTTGTTGACTTTTTTTAGAGGACACCCATACAATACCTGCATATTCCAAATGCAATTGAAATAAAGATTGAAATAAGATTTTTAAATTGAACAGATTAATAAATATGGCAGTCATTTTCTTAACATATCTCAGGTTAAATAAACTGGTATTTATCCACTTTAAGGGGAAAATAATTACTGGAACACCAATCTGCAAAAGAATTTATGATTTCTTGAAGTACCAGTGCCAAGTCGGGTGATAGTTAACTAATTAAAGAAATTATAATACATGGAAAGTGCAATTTTCATACAAATAAAAGTTAAACTTTTTATCTGTACCAAACCAGCCTTAATTCAATAATAGTCATGTGGATTAGGGTTGTGGTCAGAAAAACAAATAGTGCTATTGTAACAATACTGAGCTTTCGACATTAGTTTTGCTTGTACAGTGTCTACAGAGAAAAATTTTAATTATTTTTTAATGATTCATAAGGGTCAACACTGCATCTCATGATATCCAAATAATCATAAATTAACTGTCACTAAACTAGTGAGACCTAGTATATCACTAAACCTAGTATAACTAGATAGTCATAAACTAAACAAAAATTTTTTTTAATGGCCTCATGAACTAAGCATATCTAGCCAGACTGCTGTATATATTTATTCCGTAATTTGATTTTTGGGGGAAGGGTATCGTGAAAAAAGGGCCAGGGGCGACGGCGGGAATCGAACCCACGACCGCGGGGTCTACTAGCCGAAACAAAAATTAATGTGTGGTGATTAGTGACCGTTAGTCTATGATTATGCAGAAATCGTGGATGGGTCTGGTGTGACGTTGGTTGAGAGTGCCAGTGAGATTTTGCTGTTTAATGTTTATATGTGTTGGATTTTGAAGGGGTGGGGAAGGAAGTGGGTATACAAAATTGTCTCTTCTATATCACTCACAAGAATGTCACAATTACACAGAAGACAAACACTTTGAGTGAGTAAAAATACTTTGATAGAATATAAAATATAATTTTTGCATTTTATAAATTCACTTTTCCAAATTCTATATGTATTTTCTAAATGTAAACTATGTTTGTAAATCCCAGGCCCTGAAGATGATCTCAATAAAAGATTGAAATGTCGGCACGATAGAGAAAATGTTTTTCTGATACCTACATCACACCAGACTGCATCTTACGATATCTGAATAATTCCTGTTTTTCTTCTATTTTATCCTCTTGTTTATCCTCATCTGTGGTCGATTTGATGAGTTATTCCAATTCTTGATTAATGAGTTCTTCATGATGTTCACTGTTCAATTTTCCACTTCATTTGTATGTTGAAATCTTTTCCTCTCTCCTCTAGAACTCGAGTAGTGAGGGTGGAGGCTACTGCACGAAATGAAAGCACTTTTACAACGATCGTCTACTGAATGCCTTGTCTTTAGCCAGTTCTACTTGCCTCACATTTCGAGTAGTGTTTGGACTTGTTTCACCAAGTGAGCAAAATTATGGTCTGGTGTATAAGGGTACTGATGAATATGAGCAAATGTCACTTTGGTCAAGTGTTCGTTCATTTAATTACAGTTAATCAAGACTGATTGCACAAGAAACAGAAAGGTCCTGGATTTTACCTATCTAAATTACAAAATGAATAAAAGGAAAAGGATTATTTTATCCACTTTGGGTAGCACAACTACCTGAGTCATAACGGCCAAAGGATGCCCACAAGATAATCTTTTACTGCTACTGTGGACAAAAGTGGTAGATGAACTCCTACAAACACTGGAAAAAGGATTTTACTGTCTAGGCTATGCAGATGACCTTATCATAATGGTAAAAGGCTATCATGTAGAAGGAAGAAGAAGAAGAAAAATAACTTTATTCTGGGACTGGCGTCTCCCAAGAATAATTAACATGAAATAAATAAAGGAATTTCCTTCTATGAAGTAAAACTTAAAAAAATAGATAGAAATCTTGGCACAATGTATACCAGTAAGGCAGGCCAGAAGGAAAAAAATTACGTAAATATAAAACAAAAACAACAAACGTTAACATGAGGTCTCTGCTTGGTGGGAGAGGAGGTGATTTACAAGTGGGATTTAAAGGAGGCAGCATGACGAATAGAAAGGGGAAGGGAGATCCAGAGTTAAAGGCTCGGATCAGAAAGGAACTTTTGTAGGTATGGGCTGTACATTGCAAAAGGATAAGGTTGATTGGGGATGAGCGGGTCTTATGAGTGAGATGTGAGGAGTTAAATTGGAAGGAATGGGTGATGTAAGGAGGACGGCGAGTGTGGATGGACTGGAAAAGAAAGCAACCTAGGAAATACTGTGTACAGAGGGAGGCGAATAGCCAGGAAGTTGGGAATACAGCCCCCACACCCGGGATCCCCGTGGGGTGTCGTATACAAATCTTACTCAACAATTCATAATATGCTTCAATCGCATGTTCCCCCCCTCTTAGAGACCATCATATGCCAAACAGCCATAAACAAAGAAGGGAAGTATGAGGGAAGAAACAAGGAGTTTGCGGGTGGAGAAAGATAAGAGAAGCCAGGACCGATGAAACAAGCTGAGGGAGGCGGCAATGGAATGGCGGGAAATGTGAGAATGCCAGGAAAGGTTTTGGTCAAAGACTACTCCTAGGTTTTTAACCAAAGAGCAGAAGGGGATGGGAGGGTTATTTAGCATGCGAGGTGGGATGCCAGAGAGGCAACTGAGGAGTTGCCTGGACCCAATAATTATAAGGATGTGATAGACTGAGTATGAGCTCAGATACAGCAGGTGTTGTATTCAGGAGGAGCATCTACTAACTCACAAGGCCTTAATGGTTTCTTTAGTGACTGGGAGTTTGTGGCCCTGAGAAGGGCCCGTGTTGTGTTTGGAGAGAAGCCGTGACGACAGATCGAGGCCGTGACCATTGAGTGGCGCCGTTGCTGAAGTCCGGTTGTAGTGAGTCGGTTGATTCTGCAGAGGCCGAAGTACTGGGGTGCAGCAATAGCAGAGAGCAGGGTTTGCCGTTCGCGGCCAAGTGGGCCGTTTAGAAGGCGGGATCAGGCTAATGCTGCGAGTACTTGTCGTCGTCGACGGTGTTCCTTTTGTGACAGCTCATCGGAATGACGAGGAGTCTTCTGATGTCATCCATTGGTGTTGAGAGAACTCGTCTTGTCCGCTTACGATGTCTATTACTGACGTTTGAGACCTCGTCGTATGGACGAGTCTGGTTCTAGAGCAGTGCCTCTGCTTAAATAGGGAAGTGCTCTACTCTGATTGGCTGCAGAATGGAGGTCTAGAACATTCTACAGATTGTAGTGGCATATAGCAGTAACTTCAAGAGGCCACTACAGTTTCATTCACAAGGAAAAAAGACGTAAAAATTCCAAGCCCAAGTGGTACAATGATTCCATTCTCTAAAGAAATCAAATATCTAGAGGTTACACTGGAACTGTATCTTACATGAAATTCACAACTAATGAAACTTCCTAAAGAGCCAAAATTGTGTGGAGGAGGTGCAGAAGGCTATGTGCTAAAATCTGGGGTTTAACCCCCAAATTGACCTTGTGGCGCTATACATGTGTCATAAGAGCAATGTTGGATGTATGGGTTGGTAATGTAGAGGACCAAGATGCAGGTTAAGGTGATCAGGTTATTAAGTGGCACTCAAAGACAAGCCTACCTCTGTATCACTGGAGCCTTGAGGAAGGAGATGCCACCCTGTGCAGCCACCTCTTTTTTTCTCCATAACATATCTTGGCCAAATTGGGTTGGTAAGCCAACTTGATATTTTTCCAGTTCTAACATTGTTCAGAGTGGTATGAAGAGAATCCTCGAAAAATGGAAAAAATCATGTGTGATGGTCATCTCACATCCCAGAGTACTCATTATTCCTTAGAGCAGGGTTAAAGACCCCTTTCTTTCACACTAATAAATTATATTCATTTCATTAAATTAGCATACAATAACAACAACACTATAAGCATTTAAAAAATCCTATAACCCAAAGGTGCCTGAACAGCTATCTGTGCTTACCACCATTCTCCTTGAGGTCGATATGCCAAAATATTGCCAATAAATTTCAAGCCTTATATTTTTGAAAACAGTGCTCAGCCAATATTTTATTTTTGCATAAAGGGCACCTATATGGCACGCAGTGGCAATATATGACTAAATTATACTTGTGATAATCCTTTTTATTTATAATTTATAATAATTATTTATATTGGCCAAGCAGACCACGGAATAGTGAATTTATTTATAAATCATACTAGTTATTATCAGACATCAACATCATTTTAAGTTCAAAATATTAAAATGAAGACAAATTATCTAACATTTCAAAAGTACAAGAAAATTATAAAACAGTACATAACTAAACATTTAATTTCTTTTTATTTAACAGTAAAAGTATTGAAGGGTACATATTTACAGTATGATGGTAGGAAAAATTATGTAAAAACACAAGTACAATGCACACCATAATGAACATTTTATTATCATTTAATTCTCCATGATTTAACAACACACTTACAAAAAAAATATGAAAATAGATTTGCTTATAAATTATACTTTTTTTTCAAACACAACAATTTATAATATTATACACATAGTGGAAAATAAAAATAATGAAGAAATGCACAAAGTTCTTAGAAAACGATTACAACATTTATTTTGGCGAAATTAAATTTCATACCCAGCTTTTTAGTGAATTCCGAATTATTAAAATACATCTTCGAAGTATGAAATTTTCTTATACAACCATAAACTGAAATTAAATGATGGCTTAATGATTAAGCTAACAAAAATAATAAATAAATAAAATAAAAATAAATAATAAGCAAATGGGTCTTATGAAGTATGTGGTGAGTAGTGACCATTAATCGATAATTATTCAGAAATCGTGTGATGCCAGTCTGGTGTGATGTAGGTTTCAGAAAAACATTTTCTTTATTGTGCCAACGGTTCCATCTTTATTGGGATCCTCTTCAGAGTCCCTCTCAACCTGACACACAAGAATGGCACAATTACACAGAAGACAAACACTTTGAGCCCTGAAGATGATCTCAATAAAGATCGAAACGGCACGATAAAGAAAATGTTTTTCTGAAACCTACATCACACCAGACCACATCTCACAATTTCTGAATACTTATGAAATGTTGTTACATTTTTTAGAATTCATAATTTGTACAGTAATCTTTAAATAAATTTACACGTATGAAAACAATAAATATATATATTTATTTATATTATGTAAGTATCAAAATAAATACAAATATACAAACATTATTTAATAGCAGTGAATAATAAAATTCAAAATATGCAACAAATTTATTTTTTTTCATAATAATTACTGACTGATCTTAAATAATTTGGTTAACTTAGTCCATTCAACAAATAAATAAATACATCTTTAATATAATCATTTTTTAAAATACACTGCTGCTGACATCACAAAAATATGTTTAACAAGTATTACACAGTCCGGTTAAAATAAAGTTTATGTACATAAAAAAATCATATCTACAAATTACAAAAATAAAAAGTAATGTTATACTGTGATGGCTGTAAAATTATGACCAAAAAGCTTAAATAATATATATTTGACCTGATCTGGAGTTTTGGTAGGTCTGAAGCTTATGAAATTCATCATCAGTTTACATGAAATACGTTAATCTAATTAAAATGTGGAATTAAATATTAATATCACACTACCATTAAAACAACAGTTCATTTAACATAACAAATAACATAATTATGTTTTGTATTTGATAATACGTAATTTATTATGGTATATACTTGAATACATAACATAATAAATGTAATCTTAGTTACTCTGAAATGAAGCCTAAATTGTCAATTAATTAATATTCAGTCTGTTTACATTATAATAGACAAAAAATATGGTAGCCATCGACATTTTTTACTTAATAAGGTAGTCAGTCCATAGACAGAAAATTGTCAAATTAATCAGGAAATGATTACAATTGTGTTAAGGATATTTTGAGCAGTGTAATTCAAATTTTTTTGAAAGTTTTTGTCAACAGGTACAACAAAATTACGCATGTAAAATTTTTTCTTCAAGATTAAAAAAATATACAATGTGGCACAACAATTTGAGCAAAATAAGGCTAAATAAAATTTAACAGCGTTATAAACACACAATAGGCTATTACAAAGTGACTATCTTCATGATTAAGAAATAGATAAAAGTTTTAGTTTTTAAAATAAATATAGCTGATTGGGTCTGAATTTTGCATAGTAAATTATGATTTGTAAGAAGTTTAGTTGATTAAAAATAAATACTGGACATAATAATAGTTTATGGACGGACACCGGACCCACTAACTAAGCCAGGATACTAATTTTTAAAACGAACTTTTAAGTTTAATGTAAAACAATCATTAAATTAAATAAACAAAATAGTTGAAGTTTTTATGATTAATCTTTTTAATTTTCTGTACAATAATAATGTTAGCAACCCCAAGAAAAATTAAATGCACAGTTTCTCACCATGAAGTAAGTTATTTCCTTTATTATCTTGGTAGTAGACTTTAATTTTTAAAATGAAATTTCCCTATGACTAGAGCTGAAACACAACATAAATAAATCAAAAATAAAAGTAGTGTATTAAAAGCTATCTATATTAACATTTATTGTATAAAACCTATAAACAATTTGACACTAAAAGTTTACAAACAAATATGGGATGAACATGAATCCTTAATAAAATACACAATTACATACCTACACACCAGAAGTCACAAAATTATTTCTTTAAATTGTAAATTATGCTCTTTTTTTTATCTTGATAGACTTTTTTTCGTCATCAGAATTTATTAAATTGAAAAAGCAGTCATAAGGGGTTAAAAAAATCTCGCATAATTGTTAACAATGTGTTAACTTTAGTTGTCATTAATAAAAAAAAATAATACTAATAAAAACATTATTAAAAAAATAGGGCAGTTAATAACTTCATAACTCATGCTGAATAGCGAAAAAGGCAAAACGCTGAAATGTGTGTCTTACAAAAATGAGTGACGATAGGTGGGCAAGATCAGTAACTATCCATGCACAGGTTTATCGCAGCTCACAGGAAGAAATTTCACAATTTAATAAATTAATCATCATTTAAAAATTGGCAAATTTATTTCTTGGGTGTCTTCTCATAATTACTCTTTGGGAATTGGCTGAAATTGCTTGTAAAAGTTATTCAAGTCAAAACTGCTGCATGTGTCATTAACCTTAATTGGTAATGCTCAAGTTTAATGAGATAACATTGTAAAAATGCTGAATTTGTAGTATTCTGTTCTTACAAAACATTCAAAATGTACCAGAAGACTTACAGGCTTAACCATCACCATCACCATATTGTAACACTTATTAGGACTGTTTTGCTTGCAGGTTTGTTGAACTACTGAAACACAATGAAGAATTGAAAGACGGAGAGTTCCTGATTGATGATGGCACCGACACATATTTGAATAGTTCAACAAGCCCGCAAATGAAGACGGACCTAACCAAAAATAGGCTCAATTTTTGCATGAGTTCACCTGTTTGCACACCCAACAAAACTTCATAAATACTAAAACAATTAGAACTATCTGATTTGTGCATAATTTACTTTGTGTGACTTAACTCTACCTCTGGGGTGCTGACATATCAAAGGTGATTTGAAAATACATCCACTGCAAAAGCTGACATTTAATGCAACAATTTAGTTAGTTTATATTACATATATTTATTTTTTAAAACAACTTGGTAATGCAAACAAGAGTATCGAGAATGTGAATTAAAATGCTGAGACCACTCATTGGTAATTATTTTATCTAACTTTTAAGAGCACGATACCAATCCATATTTACTACCTGATTAGTTTCTTTTAAAAACTGTTAGTATTATTTTAGTAATCTGTAGTGTGAATTGCCATATATTTTAACTATTAAAATAGAAAGGAAATGATGTGTCACTTGTTAAATGATTATATTCACAAACATCCAGTTTTTTTTTTTTTTTTTCATTTTTACAAGTAAACATATAAAATAATTTAATTTTAACATTGAGATTATATTATTGAATTACAAGTAATTTCATCTAAGCTTGTATATGAACCTAGCATATTTGTAGCATTACTAAGAACATGTCTTGGTGGATGATCGGGTGGGGCTGGTTCGGGTGGTGTTGCTGGTGGAGGGTAAACATGAAACCCTTACAAATAAAATTCACATTAATTAAACAACAAAAAATAAAGGCTAAATTTATTTGTTACCACATTTTGTAAAATTCCATATATATTACCTTGCAGTAGCTTATGAGGGGAAACAGAATTGCCTTTGTGTGGATTTCCTAGAGGTGAGTATGTATCAGATTCTTCACTTGCACTTCCAAGTGTCATCTGTTCATGTGAAAACGTGGGTGAAAAAGAACCATCTTCAGTTTCTTGCTTGTCATAAATGTCAGAATTTAACCTGAAAAATATATTCAATGGTTCAGCTCATCTGGTTCTTCAAATTTTAAAGGATTGGCATTTTAAGAAAATTTTTTACTAATCACTAATGGCATTTTTTACTGATTACTTAAAGGATTACATTTTTGGGTCCGAAACTTAAATAGTGCAAGGGTTTACTTATTTACCAACACAACTTCAACTATGATTATAGGTATTGCAAGATTATTCCCTGGAATAAAAAAGTTTTAAGATTCAAAACGTTTTTAGTTCATTCATTCAAAATTTCTATCAACACGGTTTTTCCTTCCTTCAGAAAATTTCTTTATCTTTGAAAAAGTAATTAAAAATAAATTACATCACTAACAAATATTAAATAGAGTATATTTCCTGAAATTTGTTTGTCTCTAGGTTCGGAAATGGTAGTTTAGAATCACCATAGTAAGTTTTTAAATGTTGAAAAAAAATTTTTTTTTAATGTTCTGACTATTAAAACTCTTATGTCACCAACTTTGTGTACTTAACATACAAGTTTAGTATTGATCACGTTATTGGAAATTAAACTTAGTTTTTCAATGGTATCAAGAGATTTGTTCGAAACCTTTTAGTTTTGGAGTTATTTGAATCAAGGCCGCGAAATCTTAAAAAATCAGAAAAGGGGGATTAACTCTGAAACTGTTGAGATTTGAACCATAGTTAATTAGGACTTTTTGGTTTGTATTTTGAATGTAGAATCAACTGGCAAAGTTTGTAACACGAGTAGCCGAACACCCTGTATAGAGAGTGCCTAGGAATGCCAATCGATATGAGAATTGTGCTTGAACACATTATTGAGTAATTGTGTATCCGCTTCCTGAAGGGAACAGGGTTATTTTATTGTATATAGTACTTATATTTTTGTGCCCCCTCGTGTCTTGAGAATGAATATATTTACTAGCATGAATGTGTAGTGTGAGAGGGACATTGGTGGAACATTGAGTACCCCACTGAAACTTAATTAGGTTAATTATATATTATGTGTAGAGTATGATGGAGTTATATCATGTAGTTCAACATGCTGTGTGAACGGTATGTCAATATGAAAGAAAGTATTTATGAGTGAGTGAGAAGGTGAATGGTTTGGGATTTAGGAACTGACTGTGTTGAGAGCTGGTGATGATTTGAGTTTAATGGAAAACTTTTTTGTACAACTTTATGAACCACTTTTGGGGAGAGTGTGCATTTATTGTTTCATCACAGGACGTAGTGCAAATTTTACAAGCTGCCTCAGCTGTCCTAGTAACGAGCTTAAATTTTTCCAAAAAGCACACAGGTTTTGAAGCCATAAGAAAGAAAATGTTTTATAATTTAGAGTGAAGTGTTCAAGACACTTTTCATTAATTCACTGGTGCATTATGCTCTTCATATTACATGGCATAAAAATAATAGAAAGTAAATAAAAATTCTGATTAACATAAAACAACAATAATGAAAAAATGCACAAAATTTTCTGGTTAACTGGTAATTAGAACATGAAATTGACTTACATGTCATTTGCAGAGGCAGCTAGTTTCAAATGATATGTATTATTTCCCATTGATGGAAGTATCTGGTCATCTTCTAAACCCATGTTATTATCAACTGCTGGTTCTTCTAAATGAAATGCTTGTTCAATTTCTGGCTTCTTATCCCAAACCTCTTTGAAGAAAGGTGTATAAAAAGCAGCTAAAATAAAAAATTATCATTTTCAATGGTAAATAAGTTAAAAATTTTAATTGGCATTCTTTTTCAATTTTATTAGTTTTTAAGCTAGAAGTAATAATTATGACCATCATTTGGGCAAACTAAGTCCAAATTATCACTTCCATGCAATCATAGATCACTTACGTATCTAAACGACTATCAACAATCAAAATTAATTATGAACATTACAACACAGTTTAATTATATATATAAAATTATTTAAAAACTCATTCGGTTCATTGATCAGCCTTCTCAGTTTAAATGTTTTTTCTTTCCAAAGGTAGATAGGGGATGAGACCAGGAAGACAGAAACAACATTAATTTTCTTTTGAGCTTTCGGCAGAATATATCGCCTTCATCAGGACTTTGAAAAAATCGTTATATTAAATGAACAGGTACATGTGTGGATAGCGGATAGTCAGTAAAACTCTCACATGTACTATCTGCTATCCACACATGTACCTGTTCATTTAATATAACGATTTTTTTCAAAGTCCTGATGAAGGCGATATATTCTGCCGAAAGCTCAAAAGAAAATAAATGTTGTTTCTGTCTTCCTGGTCTCATCCTCTATATACCTTTGGAAAGAAAAAAACTTATTTAAAAAACTCACTTTTATGTTGAAATGAAGAGTTTGATGTTGTGAAATGTGCCTGTAGCCGATCGGCTGTAGCATTTCCCTCAGTAATTAAAAGATGACATAAATCATTTGTAAAAAATGCATTTGCTCCTCCAATATCAGTGACAGCCATTATCTGGATGGGTAAATTTGGTATGTTCATTGAAAATGCACTGAAATACAAATAAAATTCAATTCTTAACATTATCTTATTATTACAAAAATTGTCATAACAAAAAAATTACTTCAAGGTGGCCAATGAGGCTTTTCTTTTGGTCGAGTAAACCAATATAAAACCATGAACCAACTCTTCCCTGAATGCATTAGCTCCATGGAATGATGAAATTATTACTTCCACTTTCCTCTTGGAAGATCCAAGGAACGTCTCTAGTACAATACTCCTTTCACCGCTCATAAAGCAGCAATGGTGCCCCAACAAAGGGGCAAGAACATTTTCGACAGAATATGGATCACCACAGAATAAACACATGATGATTCTAAAAGAAATTGAAAAAATGAGTAAACTGATTAATTGTTTATAGGTACTACAAAGTAATTCACCTTATATCTGGTTCCATACCGTCCATATTTGCCTGATATATATTTGGCACGCCTGATCTTTCTTGTATACTCTGAAGTAGAAGGCTAAGAGCTTTGTTGACTAATTGAGTGCTAAATCTTTCCCTGTTATAATAATCGTCTTCAAGAGAAATATCAATGTATGCACATTGTAGGCTGCAATTAATTGTAATACATCAAAAATTATGGAATACATTAAACAGTTTGTATAATTCAGAAGTTATATATACATATAAATCATATATACTTTATATTTACATATAATTTTAATTATCCAAAACTAAATAATTTTAAATAAAATTATTGCTCACCTATCTGATAAATTTTGTCCTTCTTCATGAAGTTTTAGCAACTCTTGCTCTTCTAAATGAGGTTCGGGCAAGAAAAGAGTTACTAAAGGGAGGCCCTGGAATGGTAAACGATCCTCTTGCTCAAGATTAGACAATAACGTTTTCTCTAGGCTGTCTCTGACATATTCAAAACTTTCAGAATCCGAATAAAGGCAAATGCAACCTATTTCAAGATTTTTATTAGCATATTTGTTTTAATAGATGGAAAACTATGAGCTCACCGTTTGGTTGAAATTCAGGTGATTTAAACGAATTTTGTGGTAAATTTACATCCCCATCAATAACCCTCAGTTCTATGCTGTACAGGCAGTAATCTATTTCAATGTCGTCGTCTTCACACAAAACCTTAATGTAAAAAGGAAAAAACAGCATAAGTGTAAAAGGTGAAAATAAAAAAATTATGATTGATTAAAAATATTTACTCTAATTTCAGATGCAAATTCATGAGCCAATCCTTTAATACCTAGTATAACAAGATTTAACTGATTTCCACTAATCCCCCATCCTGTTTGATTCCAAGAGGGTCTGTAATAAATTTTATACATAAAAAATATATTTCTAAATTAGTAGTAACCGTTAACTCCTGACATGAATCTTAGAGACCAAAATAGATTTTTTTTTTTTTAAATAGCCCCTTAATACTTTGATATAAAATAAATGTCATATCATGAGTTTAAGTTAAGCATTTTACAATGAAAATAAAAGTAATGCTGCATTTCACCATAATTTAAATATTTTTAATCATCCAGAATAACATTTATTTGGTGACATGAGAAAAAACAACCCAAATCCAGTTACCTGTGAACTTTATTTGATAAGATACGTTCAATTAATGCATCCATGCAGTTAGGAAACGCGGGGCAATGTTCTCGAATTGGACAGTGAACAAATCCAAGGTGTTGAAACAACATTAATTTTCTATCCTGGTCCAATCTATCAAGAGCTTTGTACCTACAATATTATCACCAAGTGTTATAAACAAAACTATTCTTTCTTATTTCAATAAAAATTACCTTGAATCATCCTTGAGTGCATCAGTGATTTCTTTAATATCATCTTGTGTAATTGTACCAGTTGGTGCAATACTTTTAAAATGATAAAACAAATCTGCATTCTCTAACAGCAGCTCCTATTAATTGATAAAACTTTTAATTAGAAATTAGATATTTTCCATCTGGATATTTTAAAGCAGGGGTGCTCAAACTTGAACTGCTGGCGATCTACTCAAAAAGCACTCGCAATCGACCGTTTGAGCACCCCTGTTTTAAAGCATTACATCAAGATACACTTACATCGAGTATCTTGTCAATATATATATTTATTTAAGAAGAATACAAAAGGGAATGTGCCCCATTTAGAGTAAACAAAAAAAAGGTAAAAAATTACAATTAACATAAAAAGCAAACCATATAGTATAAAATATCATTATTTAAAGAATGAATATTAAGTGAGATGCTGTTTAGTGTGATGTAGGTTAGAAAAATATTTTATTTTTCATTTTCTAAAGGGAGGGGGAGGGAGAGAGAGAGAGAGAGAGAGAGAGAGAGAGAGAGAGAGAGAGAGAGAG
>CM077100.1:37519124-37574796 GCA_039619505.1 Cimex hemipterus | reverse complement strand
GAGAGAGAGAGAGAGAGAGAGAGAGAGAGAGAGAGAGAGAGAGAGAGGAAAAATAGAAGAAAAGAAAAAAAATACGACTATGTATTGAGGTTGTGTGCAGCACTCAACATCATGGGTAGCCCATTTTCTCATGTCTGCTGGAGGAAAATTACACTCTTACCTGAGCCACTCGAAAGGAAAGATTACATATGTTACAATCGATAAGAAATGAGATTCAAATTACAGTCTTTTTGTGTTGCTTTGTGAGAGTAATGATGAAGAATCAGTGAAAATTTTGAAAAAACAAAACAATGCATAATTTATAATGATTTTTCAGAGGAATTTTAACTCAAAAATTTTCAAAACATATGTTCAAAATCCACAAAATGAAGAACCGAGTTAAAAGCAGTATTAAGCCGGTAAATTGCTTCTGCTTCAAATGACTAAAAAGAGACAAAATACAGGAAATGTGGAAAAATGAGAGAAAATGCTACCCTATTTTATGTCACTGAAAAGTAAAGTAAAAAATGAGTACAAGTTTTTTTACTTGAAAATTGTGTTTAGCTTTATCCACAATATCTTTTTGATGTCGGTCATATATCATCTGACAATCCTGCTCTGTCAATGCTTCAAAACATTCTCGACCCATAAAAAGTACTCGTATTTCAGAGAGTGATTTTCCGGGAGTAACATACCCGGTATCTTCAAGTAATTGCTTGAATTGTTTCTTCCATCTACAGTAAAAATGAATTGAAAATTAATTACACATCTAAAACACTGTCTGCATCACATGAATTTGATACTTACTCCATTTTCTTTTGTTCTTGTTGCAATGCACTCGCATGATTTTTAAATACATTTTCAGCTTCTCCTGTTTCCAGAATGTCACAAGGAATCCTTCTTTCTTTAGTACAAGTACCTTCCCAATCACCTTCAGACCACGTAACATCTTTTTCACAATTATAGAAATAATTATTAAAGTCCGGATGATCTTTGATATGTTTCTGCACGGTAGACCAGTCACTGCATATTAAATTCAGGTTAAGGACACAATCAAATCTGAATAATTATTTACAACCCTAATAAATTATCATTACCATTCATGAAACATAGACATATCAGGAACCATTTCTTGTAAAATATCCGGCAGTAAATCCATGTAACTCTGAACTTTCTTTGCAAAATGTTCGTCTTTTAATTTTTTGACATGCCTTCTAAAAATCCGCTGAGTGCTAGCACTGCCAAATTCCTGTGTGAATTTAAGCAATTCGTCATGTTTTGCAAATTTCTTGTAAGTCTGACTCCACAGCGATTGGTGATCGGTTATCTATAAAATAGATTCAAATCGATTTAGAAAAACTGAACAAACTTGAGATTCAACACTTCGAAGAAAAAATCCTAATAATTAAGCCTCTCAATTTAAGCCTTATAAAAATGTTTACGACTGATTTTAGTGAGATCCTCATGTCCAAGACAGTTGATTTTTCAATTACAAAAAGGAACAACAAAAAAATTTCTAATTTTCAAGTAATTTACAACAAAACCGAAACATAGGAGGAAGACTATTAATTTTTTGTATTATTTATAAAAACTGTTTATTTGTTTTGTTTTTTAAAATCAGGATTATCAGGAAATTAAATGTTAATAACATACTGCAATAAATATAGTAATACTTATATTTGTTATTAACTAGCCACCATTTTTCATTATGGGAGAACAATGTCAACAAATCCTTTTTTAATAATACCCTATTTTAAAAAGTGAATATTGACAAATTAAGTTAACAACATATGTAAAAAAATTTAAAAATAGTTCAGAAAATTAAACAAAAATTCTCCCAGAAAAAGAATATTGCTCAAATTATATAAATGAATATATCACTCATTCATCCTAAACTGCTATATTTTTGTGTGGGTGCGCAAAATATCAGCTTAACTATGACAATTATTTAAATCTAGCTGCTTGTTCTTTTAAATTGTAAGCAGAACGATGCTAATAATCAGGACTTCACTTAGTGATTATCTCTCTCTTCATTTCTCACTAAAGAATGTTCAATTTAGAAAATATCACTGGCCTATTGAAATGTATTGCACCACAATTAAATTGTATCAAAATTGCAAACCAAACATGCTGATCAACATTAAAATAATCCTAAGTGTGTCAATCAAGTTATTAGAAACCTACATAATGAAATATTATAATTGAAAAAATATAGGATCGAGTTACAAATATGGTTTAGTAATCAAATCAAATAGCGTTTATGGTATGTTGTCATATTATGTCAAATGCCAAAGATTATATTACATGATAAATAGAATAATTTCATTTGATTCTGCACTGACATAAACTTATTTTTTATAAAAATTAGAAAACGCCTATTTTTCTTAAGTTATACTGTAGATTTGAATGTCAACATTTGTTTAAAACTTTACTAAGTTCCTACTGTGTGCTCATCATTAAAAACGAGTACTACTAGGATTAGTAAAAATTCATCAAGGATTAAATACAATTATCTGTTTTCTTCAAGCAATACTGATATAGTACATCTCATTTTTATTAAATGTAAATAATAATTAATCAAGGCTTAATATACAATAGGAATTATACCTATTTGCTTAGTGGTCATAATTGACCATACTATTGCAATTAATTATTCTTTTTATCTCTACCAAAGACCTTAGATAAAAAGAATAATTATTTGATACAATAGGATATCTTTTTACACTCAAAGAAAAAAAAAAAAAATAAAATAAAAAATTCTGACACTCGTATTTTTGTTGATTTCAAGCTATATGCATTTTTATTGTTATACTAATTACAACAAACTTATTTTAATGAAAGCAAAATTAAATGAGATCATAAATTTGAGTGTTAATACCAATTATTTGTGATGGTTTGAAAGAAAAAACACTGGGACATCATTTAGTGATAATTACAATTTAACACAATTTTGCTCTTAATAACACATATTACCTCCTCTGGCATTGCAGAGAGTATGTTTCATAGGAATCGAGTAAATAAAAGACCGACACATTCCCAATATTCAACAAGAGCGGTTTGAAGCTGTTCAATGCTTGTTGGATGTGGTGAACGATGTCTAAACCATTTTTTTTTTATTGATGACATGTAAGTGTTCTATGCGATTCATGTCAGTTGAATGTGCTGACCAATTCATTTGTTAATCCCCACATCCTCCAATGGGTGACAACTAGAACTACATGCGGTTCAGAATTATCACTTAATTGTCCCCAGTAAATGGAGCAAATGGGACAACAGTTTCTGGCTCTGGATAGGATGAAATTGAACTTCTTGAATCTATGAGTAACACTATACAGATCAACAACAAGTTATTAATGTTGTGTTTTAAGTCAACTATTAATCTGTTAATACCTAGTTATTATGGAAAATAAATAAATACAAGTGTTCATTTATTTATTTATTTTTTGTCTTTGAGCGTAATAATAAAGGTTAAATCAATACTTCAAAATAAAACAAAAATTAAGTTTATTTTTACTATTTATTTTGGTCAAGAATGACAATTACATGCAGTGAAAAGTACATACATTGCAAAAAAGTCTTTTCTTAATCACAGGTTGCTGTTTTAACAATCAGGATTTCAAGCATTAAACACTCATCATCAGATTAAAGGAGTTACAACTCTTGTTGAGAAATATGTTTGTAACTCCTTAAAACTGATGGTGAACATTTAATGCTTGAAATCCTAATTGTTGAAAACAAACTGTAAGTAAGAACTATTTTTTAAAGTAGTTGAACACATTCACCCCACCTTTATCATTTTTAGTCTTACTCATAACTAGAGATTAAGCAATTACACAAATAGCAACATCTCAAAAATTAAAATTGCTTAAAATTATCTATATAAATAATGAATATAAAAATGAACAAAATGCATTCATAATTAGAAAATCATGCTCGTGCAGTACAATACTGCAAAATGTAAATAAAATTCTTTTTAACAGTTGCACTGCTGTCGAGGGTCTTTCAGGACCTGAGAATAGTTTATATTGCTGTATTCATTCATTTATTTTTATCTACCCTCCAATGACTGTCTTTCCTGAATGTAGAATAAATTTTTGAACAAAAATATAAATCATATTGCTCATTCTATAATAGGTCTGCGTTTATTTATATCATGGCTCACATTATAAGTTTTTTTCAGATTTTTTTAAAAGAATAACTGTTAATAATTCACTTTACTCTCTCAGATAAGAAAAAATATTAGCCCTACCTCTTTACCCTAATGATCTTTGTCTATTGCCTTTTTTCTGTTTTAATTTACCCTAAAGCTCTCACTTCAAGGCTTCAAAGCAGGAAGAAGAACAAAACTTTTTTCTTGGTGGTTGGTTGATCTTTCTCTGGCAATGACATTTTAAAAAATGATAAATGCAAACAATTCATATGTGCTAAATTCAGTACTGACCAAAAAAGAGGAATGTATGAGGTGGGTTCTAGATGGATCAAGTATATTGCACATATTACAAACTGAATAACTTGTGTCAATGTTTAGGATTATTATTGAAGTTTGCTCACTGGTTAAACAAAAGTTCAAGAAAGTTTGATTTTTATTGCACATTTTTTTTCACTCCATAGGATTAATATTACAAAATAGTGTGTCTAGCACTTGAAGGATGAAAACTTATTGCACACTTGTATAATATGGTGGAGTTCATTCTATAGGCTATATACAGAATTGCCACCTCGCTACAATGCCAAGAGCAAGGATTATCATGATCATGATTAAAAAAAAGATTATATTGAAAAAAAAAAGCTTTAAAAAATTGTTCCTAAATGCAAAGACATGTTTACAAAAACAATGACAGATGATGTAAAAAATAAATTTAACTAAGTTTAAGAATCAAGAAGTCAACAGTCAAGAATATTACACAATTTATAATGTTATATAATGATCATCAGAGCCAACCTTGTTATTCAATAGTATGCATAATAAAAGTATTGTGGAACTTTATTGTAGGTCTAGGATCTGTCTGTTGTGTAGGTTATCCACACTGTACTAGGTTAATAACGAAAAACAAATAATAAAAATTTTCAGAAAAAAAATATTGGGCCTCCATGGCACATTCTTTTTTTACTGACAGCAGTGCAAGTGTTAACAAGTTCCAATCAGTATAACAAATTATGCAAGTTTCAATTTCAACAGCAAGTTATTTTAATAATTAAGATGCATTGCAGCAATAAAATGGACAACAATTTAATTTCTAAAATAAACATATTACTTATTATTCTTTTTTCAACTCCATATTTGAAATTTAATCACTTCATTTAAACTTTTATAATACAGTTTTTTTTTCATAAATAACAAAAACTACTAACTATCAACAAAATTAAAAATAAAACTGAGTAACAAAAAACATGTATACAATTTCAGATGCAGTACAACTAGTAATAAAGACTAGCAATTAATAGCACTTAGTAAAGATTACATTAACCTAAGTGGTATTAGCCTGAATATTATTTTTTTATTATTTGACTGCCAATAAGCAAAAAGCTAATCACAAGGGAAAGGTCATGCATAAGCTGCCAGTGCAATTTACTTTATTTTGACTTAATAACTTAATCCTTTCAAGACCATATCATATTCTTGCTTCACCCAATGAAGTACCAAGTACCAGCACCCCTACTAACTCAGGTATTGTGCTATATCGATCTAGTCTCTTCACTTTTGGACTGATGTTCAAAGAAGCAGTGTGTTCCTTAAAACAGTATGAACTTCTAAAACTGAAGAGAGTAGAGAGTAATATTACGCTATTACCTCACTTAGGAAAGAGCGCTGACCGTCCTGTATGGGTTAAGTACATCCAATTACAAATAATGTTAATTCAAGGCAATTTTACTATTTGAATGATACAATGAGCATATAAAATTAAGTTTTATCTTCTCAATTTTTAAAAAATAGATTTTTAAAATATGATTTTATAATATACATAATGTTTAGAATAACCTGTTCCTGTTCAGTTTTAGATCTAACTGCACAATTTCATACAATAGTCCGTCATTAGTTTTAGTTGTAAATAATCTTTTATCACCAGAAGATAATTTTTTAATGGACAGATTATGGCAGCAATGGTTTACATTGGAGGTTTCTTATTAGAAATAATAATAATAAATAAAATTATGGCAACCATGTCTATAAAAAAAATTAAATGATATAATTAAATTTAAAAGAAATTAAGGGATTTGCAAGAAAAAATGTAGCCCATGTAAAAACCTTACAAAAGAAATTAAATCTTCAAAGCTGAGTTCACTCTTCTAAACATTTAATTTTTTTTTTAAATTCCTTTTTAACACTACCCCCAAACATATATAAAATTGTCAATATTGATATTACATGTATGACAAAACCTAAAAATAATTATTATTAAAAAAATAAATATTCATTTGATGAAAAAATAATTTATATTACTGTGTAGCGAATCATATACATTCAAGTTTAACAAAAATAAATCAATTTTTTATAATTAAAAAAAATATTTTAACTCACTACTTTCGTGGTCCGCTTGGCCAATTAATACATGAACATGACAAATTAAGGTTTTTAGTCGAGATGAAAAAAATTAATGGCACGAGAGGGATTCGAACCCACGACCTTCGGCTAGATACGCCGCTACTCTACTACCTGAGTTATCGTGACCTCGATCTACGCAGACATCAACTTCTCATCTCAACCCCACCTTATGGCAAAATGAGGGAAAACTCAAAAGGTGGAGTTGAGATGGGAAGTTGATGACCTCTTGTGCCATTGACTTTTTTCATCTCAAGTAAAAACCTTAATTAAATATTTTAACATTAAATGCAAATTCATAACGACTCTACATCTAGCTTAATCACAGTGAAAGAATTGTAAAGTCTAAAAACTGGAAATGCAAGGGATTAAAGTATTGAAATCTATTTGTCTGTACATTAACACATTGACTGCGTAAAGACGTGTGTGGGTCATGATAACACTATCCTTGGGTGCAGTGCATGGTATGTGTCATCCCACTGCATCTTTTTCTACTTTCCGCTTCAACCGCTATGCAATTCTGTTCGATATTCCTAGGGCTGGCTCAGAAAGGGCAAAAGTTACTGGCTACTATCAGCACAAATTGTTTTAAATGAATTTTTTTTCTGTGAAAATCATATACAGTAAAGCTTCATTATAATGATTCCCCAGTTGTAATGCTCTTTTCCCTCAGTCCCAGTCCAAAAACTGTTTTTCAACAACAATTTTATTACTTTTAATGCTTTGATTTATCCTTTATAATGCCCCAATTTGATATTGAAACAAAAATTAAATGTATACACACATAATAGACCATAAAAAATAGAATAAATTGTCTTTTAAAATCTATGTGTCGAGGTCTGGAGATCACTTTTAACATTGGAGTGAGGTGCCATATTAAAAGCTGGCAAGATTTTTTTGCTTGTAGACAACTGTGCTGCACATCCAACAAATGTTGATCTTAGAACATCAAACCAGTTTTATTACCACCAAACACACTAGTGAGTTACGTGAGTTACAACCTTTCAATCAAGGAACATCAAAAGTCCTGAAGCAATGCTACAAAAGAAGGATATACAAAAAGACCTATCAATAATGGACGACACATCTATGATAACTTCCTCAAAAATTTCTAATTTTAGACATCATCCACTTTTTGTATGCTCAGGGGTTGGGCATTAAGAAAGAAAGTTCTGAATTGTTTCAAAAAAGCAAGAGTTGGGAATTCAGAACACCAAGATACCGAAGAATTGATGGTTTCTTATTCATAATTTTAACTTTTTTGACGATAATCTTGTGTGCCAGCAAAACTTCAAGTCTGGGGACTGAAGATCACCTCAGGCATCGAAAGATGATGTCGAAGAGGATGATGATACAACTTCCCCTGTTTACATACACCTGTAGCGCGCCGAAAACAACTGATGTTTTGGATGCAACTAAAACGCTTCACACATTTTTTCCTATAACACCGGCATAAATTATGAAATCTTCAACAAAATAAACGGATTGTAAAATTGTGTTCAAATTAAAAAAAAAAAAAGTCCAGGTATGTCTAATATGTATTGTAATTGAATAAGTACATTTTGTTTTATGTTACGTATATGTACAAACCCTCACACATATTTTTATACATTCTATGTTGTCTAAATTGTTTTTTGTTTTTTCCCTGGACCTCAGAAGAGCGTTATAACATTTAATAAAAATCACACGCACGCGCGCGCACACACACACACACAAAACAAACGGAATTTTTATAGCTGCAGTTCCTAATCCCGTTTTGGTAGCTCGCAGCAACACATGTATAAATTGAACACATTGTGCCATTATTCTTCCATTGAAGAACAAAGAGAGTCTCAAAGACTCGACGACCTTGCCAGACCTTCCATCAATGAGAGCCATGTAAATTTTCATTGGCCACTGCATACATATATATAATTATTTGTAAGATCAGAGAGCTATTTTAAATTATAGATTTGATTCCGCCATGGATGACCAAAATGGTCAAACATTGTTCGCAGCCAATGTGTTAAGTTTTAATTTTATTTTTGTTTTTTGTTATAATCCTTATTGGGTCTGTGTCTTTTTTCTTCAAAAATGTATCATAAGAATTGGCTCAATGAAAAAACATTTCAAAATTACCAATTGTACATAATTTGCTATCTTATTCACGTACCAAATTGTACATTATTGATTGTATTTACATACCACCGAAAAACAGCAGAGAATTTTATTAGTATTAAGTTTGAGGATAAAACAATGCACAAGTTGGAGATTTTTTAGGAAGAAAAGTGCAAAATACAAACAAGTAGTCCACAGCCAAATCAAAAAGTAACTAAACTAAAACTTAAATACGAAAACTAAAGCTAGATTTACAGGGAAAAAATTGACAAATAAACATGCAGGTTCAGTCTATCAAAGTTGAGCAACAAACAATTGATGAATTTTGCAAATGATGTTACAACATGGGTGCAAAATTTAATAATTCACCTGAGAACGTATAAGAGATTGAAAAGCTTCGGTTGTTATGTCAAGGTGCTCTTTGCGTAATCTAGCTGCTTCTGCATAAGGTACAATTTTTATACGACTTCTATTTCTATCAATGAGTAATGCTAAGGTAAAGAAGGCCAAGTCTACATTGATGTTCTCATGAGCTGAAGTTTCCACAATTGGTATGAGCCCCTTGTATTCTTTTCTTGCAACAAGCTTTTCAACCTCTCTCGCGTACAATTCACTTCCATCATCATTTTTCGTTGTTACCTAAAACATCATTATATTTTGTGCAAAAGTTGTATCTGCAGCTTTATGTTTCATTATTTAAATATTTTACCACAACTACAGGTTTTTTTGTTTTTATTAAATTGTTTAAAATAGCACCAACAGTTTCAATTTGCTTTTCTAGCGTTCGGTTAGGAATAACACTGACATCAAATACACATAAAAAGCCATCAATGTTTACTTTTCCATCAGGCAAAACTTTCTGTTCATACTCTTTTTCAATTCCTGAAATATCAAAAATCATTCTCATTTATTATTTTCATAAAACAACAGAAATTCATGTATTTTTGATATTAGAATTTATGACAACTAAAAAAACATCAGGAAAATGATAGCAAAGACTCCCAATGAAATATTAATTATTTATTTATATTTATTATACAGTGAAACCTCTCCTAACGGACACCCCTTCTTACGGACAGTTTTCAAATGTCCCGTCGAGGAAGTATAGGTAATCAATGTATTTAGACCCCCTTTACAACGGACACCCCTGTAACGGAAGCTGACAGCCTACTTTTTGTCCCCGAGAGATAAATTTCCCTCTTATAACGGACACATAACAGACTTTGGAAATTGAGAAAACAGGATTTACTTTAAATTTATTAACAGTACATACGAAATACGAAGTTACTTACGTAGTATGTAAAATATTTTTTTACAAGATTTTTATCAGAGAAAACATGATATGGAAGGATACAATTTAATCCACGAGGTGATCGTTTATCACGAAAAAGAAATAGAGAATTCAAAGAAAAAGAAACAATCAGAAATTACTAATTTTTTCAAAAAAGTATAAATTACACACGTGTACCTACTTACTCCATGAATAGTACAGTACGTTGTTTATTCTCATTTTTTCAATTTTTTCAAAATTTGATTTTCTTACGCCGTGTTTGTATGTTATTCATTTCCGGATTTTTAATATGTACATACATACATATGTACATATTGTACATACATACATATGTACATATTGTACATACATACATACTATTGTGTTTTCTATTATGTACTTAATAATGTACTTATTAATTCCCAAAAATATTTTAATAAACTAATTTTGATACATGCACATATTCATTTTAATAAATATATGTACCAACATTACATTTTTACCCCTCCTCAGCGGACACCCCTCTGCAACGGACAAATCCGTTGGTCCCATGACTGTCCGTTGTAGAGAGGTTTCACTGTAATAATAAATGTAAGATGCACGGTTCAAAACCTCAAAAAAAGTTAATTTGCTCAAAAAAAAAGTATAACAGCTGAATGTCAAAGATCTCGTGACTAATACTGAATAATTTATTTTTAATAGAATTTTTGCAAGTCTATTACAAATTAATTTTGAAAGGAAATAGAACAGAAAACTTTCAGTCACACAAAAATCATCACTGAAAAGAGGAATGACACTAACAATTTTTGTGCTTCAGAGGCCCCTATTTCCTTCCACAAACCCAGCCTTCTTCAAGAAAAATAATTTTTCAGGAAAAGCAAAAAAAAAATAAAAAACAACACCCAGAAATGTTGGAAATGGGGGCGTCTCAGCTTACCGCCATACCATGGATGTATATTCATATAAATAACTGATCAAATCACTCAGCCCTTCCAATCTGTACTCATAAATAAACTTAAAAACAAAATGAACTATTTACAATTTGAAACATTTCAATTCAAACCATATGAAAATTACTATACCAATGAATCAGACCAAGTTTTAAACAAAAATTCCAATAGAGTTGACTATGATTCGTATACTTTTTGAACTGATTTGCAATAGTAGAGGTCATAATAACCCCCCCCCCAAGTGTAGAGATACGCGGTCCGGTCCTGTTTTTGGGAAATAATCCAAAATGGTTTAGAATAATAATAATAAATAATAATAATGTAAGAACAATCATCTAAAAATTGTGCTTTAACATACCTAACTGGTTTTTACATATGTACATTAGTTTTTCCGCAGATGTTAGCTTTGTAGCAGCACATCTTTTTACATAAGGTTCCATTTTCCCCCCTATAAGCAAATGAAATTGTTAAAAACAATGTAATATTATTTTGTAAATATATTTTAATATGAAAATACCTTTAAAGGCCTGAAATGAAGAATCGTCAATGAATTCAGTTTGTTCTAAAACCTGAAATTGATATTCGGTTCCTTCATCTGATGTTTTTGTTACTTCACCCCAATAAAGGAAGTGATCATTATTAACCACACGCCCACTGAAATCACTCTGGAAATAATATTAAAGAATTAAACATAAAGAGAATAAAGTAAATTAAAAATAAAATAAAACGTTAACCTGCTCACCTGGCTCAACACTGAAATATGATCTGCACTGTAGTCATCAGCACTTGTTCTTAAGAACCTGTTACAGAGGCACGATTTCCCTACTCCAACTGCTCCTTTTTCTTTTTCAGTCCCTGACAGGCCCACAACAGAGACATGAAACCACTTGCCGGAGTCTCCTCTCCGGCTCATCATAGTCATCATCTTGACTGAGTTTATATATTACAGTCTACAGGCATAACTTCATGTACCTGCAGTAAAAGTACTCCACATTATGGTAAAGTTTATTTCTTTCATTGAATGCAATTTTTCTTACCTTACTTGATACTTCCTTCCAGTTCTTAATAATTCAGTCTAAATTATCAGTCAACAACAATCCATAGTGTAGTAGTCCTTTTTGGTATTGTCTAAAAATAAATATTTATATTCAAATATTGTTTTCTTTGTCAAGTGCTTAAACAAATGTTGTATCGAATAGTACTAGATTCTTAAATATTGAATATATTTTAAAAAATTTCATGAATGAAAATTAAAACATTGCTCTGGGTAGTTACACTTGTTGTCTAAGTGTAATTACACGCCAGTAATTTTTATGTGCTTGAAAACCTCAGCAGAAGATACCACTATCAATAATATAATTGCCAAATTAGTCAGGGAGTGCACAAAACTTTGAATTGTAAACAAATTAATAGTACAATTAACAGTTTGCAATCCTGGGCCACGAGCAAGCCAAGTTGTTCTGACTTGGGTGCTAAGGCGAATGAGAATTGATAGAAATGAAAACTACCTGGATGCTTTAACAAGCATCAATGACATTTCAACTGATTTTACCAAACTGGGTTCAAAAAGACCAAACAGATGGACCCATTTAACAGGAGCCAGACATTTAAAGCAAATGATGAAAGGTCTTTCATTAAAACTGGCTAACTCACTAGTACTCATAGTAAAATTGATGTTAGAATACTGACTGGCCTAATAACAGAACAAATTTACATATTAAAAACTAAAGGAACAAGTATTATACAGAAACTACCTCACAAGTAGTTACGATTAGGTAAATGCAGACAAATTTTGATAATGTTCCCAACAATAAATAAATAACAAAAAAGAATACCCCCAGTTTGATTGAGTTAGATTATATTATATTAGAGACCTGTGCACTGCAACTAGTATTGATCTATTGTATATCTACTTTTTTTCCTCTAGAATGCCTTGTTAACCTTCTGGTTAAGTTTCTACCAACACTCTGAGTCAATACACAAGCCTCCAGAGCTGAATTGTCCAATTAGCATCCTAACTGTTCTTCTAGTCCTAGCATTCCTAGATTTAGTAATTCGGCTGTTAGTTTCTGCAATGGCCCTTTGATCAATCCTTGATCATCATTGCATGCTTCTGCCCTGGGCTACTTTCCCATTGAACAGAGGACTTATTAACCCATAGAAATGATGAATGATGGAGGTTTTTTTTTTTTTTTTTTTTTTTTTTTTTTTTTTTTTTTTTTTTTTTAAGAGAGTTCCTACTCACAATAACTTGTTTTCCAACGATCCGGATTTCGAGCCCTTACCTCATCATCAAGCAGAAGGATTTCTACAACCACGTCTCTCAACATGAATTGCTAAAGTGGACCTCCTGATAACCCCACCAATGTGACATTCTAATGAGAAGCTGGTTTTTTAATGGTGCTCAAATTGAATGTGCGAAAAGCGAGAATTATAACACAAGTAAATATTATAATGGTAAATACTGTAAGAAATTAATTATAAGTTAGTGATTAAAAATAAAAAAATAGAATAATACCTTAATATTATTAAATTATGATAAAAATAACAATTATTAAAATAATTAATTTAATTATTTGGATGTTTAATATTATTTATGTTCATATTTAAAATGGGAGGCAGATCAAAATCTATTATATTATTAATGCATTTATCTCCATGTTCAATTTTGTATGTTTTTAATTTCAAATTTCTGGGTGGCATTCCTACACGCTCTCTATATGGAGCTAAGGAATGACACCTTTAATTAAGTGGACTTTTTAATTAAGGCATCAATGTTTAAAACAAAAAAATCTACAGGAAATGTATAAGTTTTATGTATATTTTTGCTTT
This sequence comes from Cimex hemipterus, assembly GCA_039619505.1. Taxonomy (NCBI): domain Eukaryota; kingdom Metazoa; phylum Arthropoda; class Insecta; order Hemiptera; family Cimicidae; genus Cimex; species Cimex hemipterus. Next base: position 37,561,127 of record CM077100.1, on the reverse strand, counting down.
CCTTAGGAACTGCCAGTTTTCAGACATGTACTTTTTGTAATTATCTATGGTTCATATTCAATTATTTCATATAAAAAAATTCTGTTATGTTTTTCCATTATCATGTGAAGAAGTTATGTTGTCAAACTGAAATTTTTTAATTAGAAATTTTCTATGGATCAAGCATCTGTATAAATGTGTAGAAATTAGTGACCGTTAACGGATAATTATTCAGATATCGTGAGATGCGGTCTGGTGTGATTACAAAGGAAAATTAGATTGTTGGACAACTATGCGATTAGACTATGCGAAAAATATTTGATGTGTGGAATGTAATGTGATTACATAGTGTAATGTCCAACAATCTAATTTTCCTTTTCCCATTTATCCCTTTCTATATAATCCTGAAAGAATAAAGTGGCCGAAACATTAACAACACATTGTTTCCCTTTGTCGGTTCTTTTCACCTCAAAGAAGCCGACGACTTATACAAAATTGTCTCTTCTATACCCACTTCCTTCCCCACCACTTTAAAATCCAACATATATAAACATGAAACAGTAAAATCTCACTGGCAATCTCAACACGACATGGCACAATTAGACAGAAGACAAACACTTTGAGGGAGTAGAAATACTTTGATAGAATATAAAATATAATTTTTGCATTGTATAAATTCACTTTTCCAAATTCTATATGTATTTTCTAAATGTAAACTATGTTTGTAAATCCTATGCCCTGAAGATGATCTCAATAAAAGATCGAAATGTTGGCACGATAAAGAAAATGTTTTTCTGATACCCACATCACACCAGACAGCATCTCATGATATCTGAATAATCATCTGTATAAATAATTGAGGTGGAATGATTATATCAATAGAAAAAAATACTTCTATTCACGAAATTCAGCAGTTTGTAAGTACAACTATCCTTTCCAATCAATGAACTGAAAGTGACAACCTTTATGCCTATTTAATGTTTTCATCAGGACCATGAATATAATCTAGAGCTTAAAAGAAATTTTTTTGTTTATATTAGTAAACCTTACAAAATTAAAATTACCTATTGAAGCCAAAAGAGAAAATTAAATGTAATTAATTTATATATTTTGCTTTATATTCCCACAACAACCACTATTAAATTAAAATCGTTAACATTAAAAAAATTGGATTCCATGCTGTCCATTTTTTTAAGTTAATTATTTTATTTTAATATTGTAGGCCTGATGAAGGTATTAAATAGGCAGGAATAGCATAATAGCGTGAATTTTTTCTTCATTGGCCTCCTCTCTGATACTCCTACAACATAGGCATCAAAAAGATACCAAAGGAACTTCATAAGAACAAAAGAGGGTTCTTTTTGGCTATTCATTTATTCCCACTCATTCAACATCCAGCAAACTTTGTACTAGCTGGATTCGCTGAGACACAAAATGAGCCAACAGTGATTTCTCCAACTCCCATTGAGACAACGATGAGATTTTGAAGGACCAACCTGGCGTATCATCACTTTGAAATAGATACACACTGAACTTAAAATCTAGAAATCTGACTTTATTTCATGACTTTGTTGTTGTTTTGAACTCTTATCAGATGACACTGAACTGACCTCACAATTTTGCGAAACAAAGTCTTGTTCCCCTAAATAATTCAGTGGCTTAAAAAAGCGTATGGAATTTTGCTTTTTTTTAATTATCCACAGCATTGAGCTTGGTTATTAAATTACCAATTAAATTAATAAATAAGTAAATAAATTTAATTGAATACCAATTAATTAAAAATGAAAGTTGCAACATTGAAGATCAAAAAAGACAATTTAGATTATTACAAAAACCAATTTCAAAGATACTCTAATTACCAAAATTGTGTTGTAAATAAATAAGTAAATAAATTTAATTGGATATCAAATAATTAAAAATGAGTTGAGTGAGGTTTCGTGCTCGATTCGGCGCTCATCACTGTAAGGTAAAGGTCCCGGGTTCGAATCCAACGGCCCTGCATTCAAACCGGACATACTTACAAATGGGCTTTTTTTTCTTCAAAAACACCGGCACCCTGAGGGTTACCTCTGTTGTTGTGAACTCTCGTTTAAAAAAAAAAGTTTAAGTTTAAGCAAAATAAGTTAACACTAACAAACAATGAGACTTTTATTCAACTGGCACACATCGCCTGCTTTGTGAATACCTAAATTTTACATTGCAACCACATCAAAAATCTCTTGAAAACTATTGGCATTATTTACTAAAAAACTTTACAGAATGAAGGTCTAACTTATCAAGTGATTGGTTATATGTTAAAATTGAGTTTATTTACCTTAAGAACAATCATAAAATTTTTTAATGAAAAATATTTTTATGGAAGAGAGAGGAAAATGTTTGAATTTTGCCAAAAAGTATATAAACCAGTCTAAACTATTTCGGACTGAATTAATTTTTATGTCGATCAATCAGATCACTGAATCAAGGATCAAAATTCAATAGTTTTTGGTTTGACGGATATTGAAGTTTCGATTTATTTGGATAAAAGCCAATACTGAATTTCAAATAAAAACATTTAAAGCCAACATTGAAATACGATGGTGGGAATGTTATGGTGTTGTGACAAATGGCTGCAAAAAGTGCAGATGGTCTGGCATTTATTGACAGTACTATAACTGCTTACTTACTTCAATGTGAGATGGAAAAACTAGTGGTTCTTCACTAATTTAAAATTCTTCCTCAGTCACCAGATATTAGAAAACATTGAAGTCATTTGGGGTCAGCAATCAGAAAATGCAAAATATCAAAAAATCAGCTAAAAAGTAAGGCAAAATATCTCATCTGGGACTTCTAAAAATTTAGGTTCCTCAATGCCTCGGAGGTTTAAGGGTATAATAGATACTCTATACAATTTACTATACCAATTTAATTTCAATTTATATTATTAATGGAAATTTAAGCAGTTAACTGGTGCTTCAGGCAATTGATTATACTTTTCTTATGTATTATTCATTTTTTAATATTGATTTGCTGCAATATTTTTCTATTAAAATAACTTATGCTTAAGTATTTTCATAATAAAAATTACCTCTTAAATTGTTTAAGTTTCATTCTTTGTTTTGTAAAACATTAAAATCTTTAAAAAATCTAATTTGCTTAAAATTTTTTGAGTCAGTCAATGAGAACGTTCATGAGAGTGAGAGTTTGCTAATGATTAATTTCTCACTATCGTTTGAATAAATTAACTGAAATGCCAATGATCACAATCGTAATGTTTTCTGAAGCCATTTAATTGCTTTGAAAATACTTTACAGTTTGACAGTTGATAGAACAGCTCAAAAGCATTTAGTTATATTATTGGGTTGTCCGGAAAATAATGCAGGATTTTAAGTTTTCATTAAAAAAAATCTATATAAAATATTCTGTTTACGTTTACAGGATTACTCATTTGTATGAATGTCAACACTTATTAATCCTCTTCCAAATGATATTGTTTGTTTACCTCTGTAGCATTCCGCTACTTGGAAATAATTCAGTCATCCTTATAATGTCAAAGCGAGAATTTCGTACTATTTTCTTTTACGAGTTTAAACTCGGCCGAAGCGGAGCCCAAACGGCTAGAAACATTAACCAAGTCTGGGGCGAGGGTTGTGTTAATGAGTGCACTGTGCAAAGGTGGTTTAAAAAATTTCGGGAGGGAGATTTCAGCCTTGAAGATGAAGAAGGTCGTGGAAGGCCTTCCTCTCTTAATGATGATGTTCTGCGATCAGTGGTGGAAGAAAACCCCAAAACAACTGTTCGAGAACTTGCAGAGCAACTCAAAGTCAGTAAAACGACCGTCGCTGACCACCTCAAGGCGATTGGAAAAGTGAAATCGGAAAGGGCCCATTTTGTTGCATGACAACGCTCGACCACATGTGTCACGTGTAACGTCACAAAAATTATTGCAGCTTGGCTATGAAACTTTGCCTCACCCAGCCTACTCTCCGGACCTCTCGCCTACTGACTACCATTTTTTTAGACACCTGGATCACTACTTACAACACATAATATTCAAAAATCAAACGGAACTGGAAAATGTATTTATTGACTTTATCAATTCTAAAATTTCTGAATTCTACTCAGACGGAATTAATAAGTTACCAACACGTTGGGAGAAATGTATTGAGAGTATGGGAAATTATTTTGATTAAAGAACATTGCTTTAAAGTAACTAGTTTCTTTTTTTTTTGTTTAATACCAAAATCCTGCATTATTTTCCGGACAACCCAATAGTTCTTTAGAAACACAAAATTTTAATAATTACAGATAGCTTCAGTTTGCTACTAAAATTAATAAAGAAAAAATTTCATGCCTCTGATCACTATTTACTATTTAAAACGTTAAATACAAATTATGTTTTAAAAGAAAAAGTCCCACACGTGTGGATTAAATTACACCAAGGGCCTTAAGTCTCCTAGGCATCAAGTAAATAAGCAATCAAATTTCAAATTATGGGACAGAATTCCATTCTTCAACAAGAGCACTTTGAAGATATTCAACACTTGCTGGAGGAAACAAATGATGTCAAACCTGTTTCTTTATCATTTTCCAAAAATGTTCTATGGGTTTATGTCAGGAGAACGTGCTGGCTAATTCATTGTGATAATTCCTACATCCTCTAAGTAATTGATGACAACTCGAGCTACATGCGGTTAAAGTTGTCACCAACAAATGGGATCACAGCTTTCAAATTTTATTGGGTACATGATGGATTTGAAAAGAAGTTTCGAAAAGAAAAATCAGAATGACGAATACATTGTATTACCCAAGTGTTCAATTCACAAAGTCTTGTTTCCGGATGCAGTCTTTTGTTTTAGAGTATTATGAGACTGTCATTAATATACCCATTAGAACTAAACGCAATCTATGGGAAACTCGTACTAAATTTTTCATGCAATTACTTGCTCCCCTTTACAACACTCAAAGGCTAAAACCGGACACATTTTATTCATTATTTCAGCCTATATGTATTTTTTTGGTATATTAATCATAACATACCTATTTTAATGTAAACAAAATTAAATGAGATCAGAAATTCATGAGTTTCAAGAAAAATTATTTAATTATGATGGTTTGAAAGAAAATGCACTAAAACACTGGAAAATCATTTAGTGATATTTAACCAATGATTTTTTACCTGGTTTTACACTAAATAGCGCATATTACCTCCTCTAACCTCACAGAGGGCCTATATCTCTTACGTATACAGTAAATAAGTAACCGCATTTTTTCTACTTAACAGACTCCCATTGTTTGACAAGAGCAGTTTGAAGCTGTTCAACACTTGTTTGAGGCGATGAACGATGTTTAACCCGTCTCTATAGCTTGTCCCATAAGAGTTCTACGAGATTCTGGTCAGGAGAACATACTGGACAATTAATGGTATAATCCCTATATCCTCCAAATAATGACAAAGCAAGCTACGTATGAAGTATTAACACAAAGTTGTCCCCAATAAAAGGAGCTAATGGGATCACAGATTTGAGAAGAACTACCTCAATACATCTTAGTGCAGTCCAAGAACCATCCTATATTATAACCCACGATTCCACCCTATACCACAACTGTCTTTGACTCACACATGAAGCAAAGTGTTCTCCATACACCTGGTCATCTGATTACCAGAAACCAAACGAGCACTCCTCTGTGACAAGAAATCCCCCTCCCCATTATCAAAGTTGCTTATTTGTGAATAATTGCCTTTCCAGTAGTAGAGAACATTATCTAGGTCATCTTGAGACTAGGCTAATCTTCTGATGTCTGTTTTAGAGCTCACTCTTACATTATGGATTGTGTGGAATTGATTATCAAGGAGGCCATAAAATGGCGGTTCCATACTGTGTAAGAGCAACGAAACTATCTAGCCATCGTACATAGTTAGCAATCACTACCATCTCTTTGTTTAAGACTTCCAGTGGGCCTACACCGCTGCAGATGGTAGAGTGTGGCACACCTATGACTTGGGCTGCATGCATCATCAGCCAAAGAATTTTCCCAAGCAAGATTTTGACTTAAAATCATGCTTTTGTGTCTAAACTTAATACAAATTTATTGTTTAAAATTTTATAAAAATTATTTTCCCGACTTTTTTTAACTATTGATTTAAACATTATGAACTGAACTGAAACTTTGTAATACAAACGATGTTGTAAATCCCATGCTCTGAAGATGATCTAAATAAAGACTGAAACGATGGCACGACAAAGCAAATATTTTTCTAAACCAATATCAAACAAGACCGGATCTCACGCATCTCCAAATAATCATTAATTAACGGTCACTAAAAACTACACGTGAGCAGATATTTTTAAAAATTAACTGTAGGAAGTTGGAAACCGCTTAAGCTAATATAGAGCAAATAAATACTCAATACAGATAGTCTTCAACATAAATGTCGAGCGGAAAAGGACAATTTGTTAAAAATCCAATCGTTTATGAATGTCCTTGTTAAATTTTATAGATTTGTTTTAAAAACTTGGGTACCACTACATAGAGACGGCCGCCTTCCTGTGGAGGACGTTTCTGGATCAGTGTGAAAGATCGCAACCGTCTCAAATCCCGGGTAAAATCCTCCGCCGGTGCGTAGGAGTGAAATTAATCTGCGGCCGTCAAATCCCCGCCTCGGCATTGATAACCACTCAATCTAACCTTAAACGGATTGAAAAAGATGGAAAGAGAAGTCTGACCTCGTCCTGAAGTTGAGTCGTGTCCATTGTCGCAGCGAGGCCCCTTCACAGAGATTTTGCCCGAATTAGAGACGGCGTCGAGGAGATTCTTGGATGATGTGACGACCGCCTGCCTATAAACAATTACCGTCGGACGAGATCCAGTCCTCCAGTGGCACCCAAGGCCCAACAGTGTTGTCCAAAACTGAAACCGGAACCGTGGGGGGCGCTGTAGGGTTGAGTGGGTCGAACCGTCGAAGGGCTGTTCGTGGGAAAGGGACGGGGGAAATGGCCCACTCACACACTGCCCATAAACCAGCGCGCCCCACCATCAACCAAATCTAAATTCAAAATTTAAGAATAATAATAAAATCTTTATTACATGAAGAAAAACCCAATATACAAAAAATATCTCGTACAATACATAAAATTAGTCAAAGTAAACAAAGGACAAAGGACATGAGTACTAATTACAATTAAATATAAACAATTATAAGAGTATTAAATATAAACTTTTTTATATTTATAAGTTTATGTATATATATTAAATAATTTCTTTGGTTGAATGTGTTTTTAAAAACTTTTAAAGCGGTAATTATAACAAAAGTAGATATTATATTAGTAAATACTGTAAGAAAATGATTAAAGATAAAAGGTTAAACTAGAATAACTTAATAATAGATTATTAAATTATGATATACAATTAATATGCAAAGAACATGAAGCCATTAAAAGAAAAAAAATATGATAAAAAATAACAATTAAAATAATTAATTTAATTATTTGGACGTTTAATATTATTTATGCACAAATTTAAAATGGGAGGTATATCAAAATATATTATATTATTAATGCATTTATCTCCATGTTCATTTTCACATTTTTTAATTTCAAATTTCTCAAACTAATCTAGGTTTCTCCCTTTGTTGAAACTATGTACCACTGTTAAATTTAAATTTGAATTGAAATTATGTTTTGCTTCTTTCAGATGTTCCTTAAATTCTGAAAATTCATTTGATTTCAATTCAATTCCGGTTAAATTCGATCAAAATCCAGATAATTGCAAAACAATTTAATGTGAGTACTTTCCCAGTACTCAGTACCCAGTACTAGTGTAGTTAATTAAATTTATTAGCATGAATGAAGAGTCTTATCCCTAAATACCATGATAAATATTTTGTACTCCGGGGTAGTGTGAACGAATTTTGATGTGTGAATATTATTTATTAGCTTGAATAGAAGGGTTTATCCCCAATTACCCAGAGAAATAGAAAACATCAAATCAAATAACTATTTATAATAAACTACTTCCATCGATCGCCGTAGAACTATTTATGCTATATTGAGTTTTATACCAAGAATGTAAGAACAACAAGTTTGTTAAATTCATTTGAAAATATAGATATATTTAAGCAAAATAAATTGAAGGGAATTTTATCATTATAAAAGTTAACCATTATTCCAGTTAATTTGTCAAGCTGACCACAAAAACTTGTGAATTAACCATTGTATTATTAATTTTAGACAGTTTTAATACAGTTCCAAATGTTTCTATTCAATTTTTTTAATTAAATATTTGTTAATGTATGTATAGTTATAACCTTTTTACTTTTGTATATATTTGTAATTGAGAAACTGTAGAATAAATAAATAAGGCTTAAATTTGACAACGGCTTGCGCCCTTCTCTGAATTTCGTCTGAAATTTTCTTTCCCTCCCTAGACAATTATTGGATATAATGGTGAATTGTCTCCTATTCGGATCGCATCTCAGGCCTAAAAGAGGGCAAGGAATCGTCGGATCCGCACATTTGATGGACTGTGGAATATGCATGTATTTCAACTGGCAGAACATGACCTACAGCCGACCTGACATTAATACGTGTTATTATTCAGTGCGTAACCTCCTTGTCGAGTTTTGTCTTGTCCGAGTACTCTGCACAATCACCCGACTCGAGACGACCAAACCTAATTCGGCTGAAAATCGTCTTTTCGTTCGTCGTTTCACTCGTAAAGATTTCCCTCTAAACCGAGACGATTAATCGGCCGGTCAATTTGAAAGACAAGATTTTCATGTTATCCGCATCCAGCTGATAATAACTTGGTATTTTGTACCTTTATAGAAATGGGCCTGACGATATCCAGCGTTTTGACTCGCCTGTTTGGAAAGAAACAGATGAGAATTCTCATGGGTAAGGTACAGCCGTCGTTATCACTATTCGGCTTTTTTCCCTATTCTTGTCTTATTTAAACTTGTTGCCTGTCTTTTATGGTTAGAGATGAGTGAGTGATTGAGAGAGTGAGTGGGCGTCAGTGAGTGAGTAAGTAATAGGGTGAGTGAGAGAGAGAGAGAGAGAGAGAGAGAGAGAGTTGGTTTCAAAGACCAAAAAGAAAGAGAGCTAATGTGTGAGAGATAAGGTACAGCCATTGTTATAGTCGTTCAGCATTTTTTTCTCCTATTATTGTCTTATTTGAACTTCTTATCCGCATTTTGTTCCAGTCGGTTTGGATGCCGCCGGAAAAACTACCATTCTGTACAAGTTGAAGTTGGGAGAAATCATAACAACTATACCCACAATCGGTAAGTCAACATCAATGACTTCTTCATTGTTTTATTTATTGGAGTGTCATGTCTTTATGGCTTTGTTCTTCGTCGTTTTATCATTTGACATGTTTGATGAAAGGTTGTCGTGTACAGTAATTTACATACTCTCTGAAACCTTATTTGTGGGGGGGAGAAAGTGAGTGAGATAGAGAGAATGTGTTAATGAGGGAGAGTGTGAAAGAAAAAAGATGGAGAGAAGTAGTGAGATTATGGAAGTGATTGTGTGAGTTAAGGAGAGGGAGTCATAATAAAACCAAGACCAGCCTAAGCAATGAATATTTTTCAGAATTTCTTTTGTTAATAAATCCCTCACTTCCCTTCACTACTCAAAAACGAAATGTTAGTTCGGTCTACATTTTGCTAGTATTAAATATAATATACCTTCTCCTTAAAAATTTAAAATGAAAGAAAAAGAGGCAAAAGCACCAAAGAAAATATTTATAATAAAAAATTAAAAAACTGGATTTTGAAAAAAAAATTGAAAGTATATCTAGTAGGTTTTATGCATGTATTTTTTTTAACACCCTGTGTAATCCAAATTTTTCAGTAATCTGAATACCCCTTGCTATGAATAGTTTGGATAATTAAGAGAATAAAAGTGATTGTACGCAGCACATTTTCCATATTGTATCAGTTCTTTATAAATAAACACAATTAACAAATAAAATGCTGTGTGCTTTTTAAAACCAGAAAAGTTAATTTATTTAGTTGTAATGACATTCTCACTCTGGCATTTATACATAATCATTAATGACAACGATTATGTATTTTATTTTTTAAATTGTATTTTAAATATTTATTTATTGTCTGGTCGTAATTCTTGCATATTAGCCAGAGTATTGCAGCATGTATTGTATTGTATTTATTTGGGGAAGAGTAGTGTGAAAAAATTGCCAGTGGTGATAGTAGGAATCAAACCCATGACCACAGGGTTGTCTCGTAGGCACCGGTCACTCGACTACTGCATGCTCTGAAATTAAATTATTTAGTTAAAATTTTAGCATTGAGGATCATTTTTGTTCAAATTTTTTATTGTTTATTTATTTTTTATTTAACGATATTTTATTTTGGAAAAAGTTTTAATTTTATATTATTCTTTTTTTAAATATTTTTATAATTCATTTGTACTTAATATTTACCTAATTTTATTTTAAAAAATCCAGAAATGCTATATATGAGTTGAAAATGGCACAGGACAGACTATTTTTGTTTTTTACCACATTTTAATTTCACAAAATTCAGTTAAGTTCAAATTGACAATAAAATAAACACACAACATTTATTTTTAGGCAAAAATTTCTCTGTTATGATTGTGGACAAAATAGAAAAAATGCTTAGAATAACTTTTATGTCTGATCAGAACTGATAAATAAACTAGAAACTATTTCTGTTTGATTAATAAATAACTATATTATCATCACTTGATAATTTTATTTTTATTTTTATTCAATAGGTTATTGTTAAAAATTGATTTTTTTTTATCTTACTACCGACTCTAGTCCTCAGATGGAAACAACCATAATTTTTGTTTTATTGTCTTTGTGGAATAGAGTTGGTAATAAGATAAAACTAAACTTCAGTTTTTTTATTGTGGTTTCACATATTTTTTAAGTAAATAAAACAACCTCTAAAAAAATGATAATAAATGTGGTTAATAAAATATAAAATTTTGATTGTTACACGCTCCTTAATAATATTAATTCTATTATATTCAAATGACTTCTTTCTTCCTTATTTCTTGCATCAGTTTTTATTTTATTATTATTAATTTATTTTTGCTTACAATCATTTCTATTTTTTATCTGTACTGCCACTTCTGCCTGTAACATTTTTCCCTGCGAACAGGTTTGTAAGTCAGTGGACTGAATCAAATAACATGACGAAGATCAGTTAGTCAATGAATTATTCATGTTAATCATTCACTAAGATTTTTATCATTTTATCCGATACAAAATTAATAATTTTTACTCAGAAAGCATTTTACATTAAAGATAAGACTTTTTTTTCCAAGATCTACATTTTTCCCAGTACTCAGTATGACAAGATATCACTTACACAAACCTGAATCAAATGATAAACTGATTGTTTGAATTCGCCATTTGCTGGGATACTACTAAACCTTTATGATTGCCTACATAGATCAAATCATTCTGATAAAATTTAGTTTAAACACAATTTGTAAAAATTCACCTCTTCAAAGAGAGTTCACGAGGACTTAAGGAAAATCAGCGTAGGTAAAATAAGTCTCACATAAACAAAGTGTGAAAATGTATGATTCTTCCAGCACCTGTTGTGACAAAAACTCCTTGCATACTTAAGATTGTTTAAGATTTATTATTGAAAGGGCATTGTTAAATACCCAATAATTACAAATGGGCTTTAAAAAAATGCTTTAACTTCGTATAAATAGATGGATAGATGGTTTTATTTGGATGAAACATTTGTTACTATAAATTGTCAAGTTAGGTGCTTGTGCAGTCTATATTAATGAGCTTCCAACAGCATTTAGCAAAATAAACAGTCATAATTAAAACATAACAATACAACAAACTAACACTTTACTATTACGGTATAGTTCAAGTATTCAATTTTTATGACCAGAACACGTAATCACAGAAAATATATCACTTAAAAACTCCACACCCTCTAAAAAATGAAATAGGGAACCCAGAAACTTGCTATTGTGCAACCATTCTTAAAATTGGTGGCATGCCTAAACGCTCTCTGTAAGGAGGCCAGGTATGACAAACTTCTGTTATGTGATACACATCAAGCAACCTTTATCTGCATAAGGGGCACACCTGCATAGGCTTTGGCCCAGGTGCACGTGTTCCTATATGATAATTCTTAGCCAATTAAGGATTATTTCTTGTTTCTGGCTTAGGTTCTCTGAGGGGGGGGGCTATCTATAAAGGTTTGGTTGTCAACATGCAAGAGCCTATAAAGAGCAAGTTCCCATCTTTCTATTATCATGTTCATTACCACTCGTTTAGCTTCAGAGGGCCAGATCATGATTGTCCGGTCGGGAGGGTGGTGCTTTCGCCGCACATATATTTACATTCTTAATGTCTTATTGTTTACATTTAGTTCATACTGATTAACAGCTCAAAATTCTGTTTTAATATTTACTTTTAAATCTAATGATTAGCTTTTTTTCATGAGCCAGTTGGAACTGTATTTGTAATAATAATATATTTGTATATTTTTAAGTAATAACTTGGTTTTAATCTTTATACAGGATTCAATGTAGAGACTGTGGAGTATAAAAATATATGTTTCACTGTTTGGGATGTTGGTGGTCAAGATAAGATCAGGCCTTTGTGGAGACACTACTTTCAAAACACACAAGGATTGATATTTGTAGTGGATTCAAATGATCGTGACAGACTTTCTGAAGCAGAAAAAGAGCTTCAGAATATGGTAGTTAAATTATTGACTGGCTTTTTTAAAATGTTAAATGTTGGATTTGTTATAATTACTTATTGTATTTAGTTAAGGGAAGACGAGTTACGTGATGCCGTGCTTCTTGTTTTTGCCAATAAACAAGATCTTCCAAATGCAATGAATCCTTCAGACTTGACTGACAAGTTAGGCCTCAACCATTTGAGGAATCGTCAAGTTAGTAGACTGAAAAACACTTTATTAACATGTCATCATGATTCAAATATATATATTTATTTATTTATTTTATTATTTGTTTTTTGTTTTAGTGGTATATACAATCGACTTGTGCAACTCAAGGACATGGGCTATGTGAGGGTTTAGATTGGCTTTCAAATGAATTGGCTAAAAAGTGATTTGGTGATCATTAACAAAAATATTAATGTGCTACCTAAAACTGTGTGAATTCCGATTTGTAAATCTTTATAAGAACAAACAACATTCCCGAATACCATCTTTTCTATCCAAATGTGAAATAAAAGCCATTCTTTTGTACAATAATTGTGAATCCATTGTACATACAGTCATTTCAATTATGTATTTCTTTGAAAGTTAATAAATGAAAATTGTCATAAGTTTTAATCCAATTAAGTTAATCAGTTCCTTGGTTTAAGTTAACATAGGAAGGCAGGTATTCTACTAATTAGTTATTTTTAAATATCTAATTAATCTTATTCAGTCTTCAGGAAGGGCTACATGTTTATATTAATTGTTATTTTATTTTTTAAATTAAGGAGCATCAGATTTTCATGTCCCGTTTCAAAAAGTTTTGTAAAGTTGAATATGTGGTCTTAATATGTTGATATTTAGTATTGTATTTTTATTTTATGTATGCTTTCATTGTTTCGTATTCTCACTTTTTGAATGAATTTTTCATATAATATACATCTTAACAAATTTTAGATTATATATATTATTACAATGTTATAAAAAAATCAAATAAAAAAAATTATTATTCAAAAAAATTATTGAATAATAATTGGAAGTTTTGTTTGGATAATAAATTTTTTGTGGAAAATTTCAACTTTTAAATTTTTGTTCCTCTTGTTACTATATTTAGGGATAAAATTTAACAAGTGTGTTGATCAGGTGTTAATAAGGGAAAACTGTGGGGGAAAAATGATAAACATAATTATTTACTCTTTTTCTGCAAATGTGAAGTAAGTAGGCTTTTTAAAACTGGGTAAGGAAGAGAATAATGAGGGTACAGATTCATAGTGAATCCTTGTGCTCAAAAGATAGGTTGAGTGTTAGTACATAGTTGCAAACAAATGATGATTGTACAGATGATGTGGCAAAAGCTCACACTCTAGATCTACCTCTGATTCGACTCGTTGATCCTAAACAAGCAATAAAGAATTCTGAGAAGCTCTTCTGCATCAAGATTCTGATTGGTAGGTGGCCCCTGGAGAATCTAGCCCTAGAAGGATCATCCTAACTTGGCACAAAATGGCCAAAGACCAGAATACAGAAAAACATTGATTTATGTGTACAAGTATGGGCACAAATTTTGGTTTCCCTATTCCAATTTCAGGAGTAAGCAATTCTCTATATCCTATTATTTTATATGTACATGTTAAATTTGGTGATAAATGTCTTTACTGATTTGTGATAATATTTGTACCTCACTAGGAATTGTATGTATATTTTTTATACGTGTGATGAAGAGTGATAGAGGAATATCTAGTACGACTTCACCCTACTTGAGTGAAAGGTATGTTGACACATTCCAGTTGATGTGATTGCCAATGAAATATGGCATTGGTTGCCAGTACAATTGGAATAAGAAATGTTTTTCCTTTGCCACTCAGTGCATCCTAGAATTCCATCAGCTATAATTTTTTACAGGCATTATTGCATCATGTTTATGGTCTTGAAGTAACTTTTGAAATTTGAATGGTACAAATATATTTAATACATTGTTATTAAAGTTTTTCACATTGTAATTCAGTAAAAAATATGTCATTGTGAATTAGGTGATGTATTCCCAGTTGAGACAATGCATGTCATGATTTTAATATTTTATCGTCAATGTTGAATGCCTTCAGTCATAAAATCTGTATATGTTTCCCTTAATTCAATTGGATTTGATGGTTAAAGTGTTGATATGACTGTGAATAAAGCGCACATTTGTTTTGGATGAGCAGAACTTGTCAAATCAGTTAGTGAACTATTGTGCTTCGTTTACAAGTAAATTCAATTTTTGAGAGGCTTAACTATACGTTGCTCACAGACAACCAAAACTTTTCTTAAATTTTGAAATGTTGATGGTTCTCAAACGTTTGCCAGTAAAAACACAAATAATAACATTCTGGAGAGGTGTCGGTGGCCGTTTAGGCATTGACATGGCGCTTGTCACTTTAGGGTAAAGGTCCACAGTTCGAATCCAGTGGCTTGTTAAAAAAAAAACCTGATTTGGATGAATGGTATGTAATTTTTAAGGATGTAATGATCGACAAACAGTTGTTAATTGTCTCAGTGTGCTCCAATGAATAAAATTTTTCACCAATCTTTCAGCATATATTTTTGGGGTTAATCTGGTATTATTTAATTTTTTGTCTATTTTTAAACTGTTATTTTTCATTTAACAATTTACTAAAAACTAGATTGGATTTATAATCTATGTATAATAATATTAAGATAGTTTTAAGTAGTGTATAAGCAGGTGCAAAGGTGCGATTGACCGTAAGCTTAGTTGTGTACCCAGTTTTTGATAAATCGGTGTAGAAAGTGGGGAGACAAGTGCGAATCAGTATGATGTGTTGAGAAGAGAATTCAAGATTAGAACGAACAATGGAGCAATATAGTAGTTTAAAGGTTCTAATATTATGGAGATAATGAGTATTGTGAGATATGAATCCTAGTAACTTAAAAAATTTTTTATATCTATTTAGTAATCGTGAGATGTGGTCTGATATGATGTAGGTATCAGAAAAACATTTTCTTTATTGTGCCAATGTTTCGATCTTTGCTGAGATCATCTTAGGGCCTGGGATTTACAAATATTTTTCTGTAAGGGTCTATGCAAATGTAGAATCGTGTGCCTCTGGCAAGGCTATGGTGGTTGATTAACAACCTGAAGCTAGCCAGTGATTTATAAAATTAGAGAAACACAATAGATCTATTTAGGTCGAGGTGCAGAAGGCTTGTGGCCACCTCTTTTATCCCCAACCCTATCCCTATTAATGATGAAACATGTTGTGAAAAGGACATGTTGGGTTGAAAGCCTTTAATATAAATTACATTTAAAACAATATTATTATCAGCATTTAAGAAGAGCAAAATTTTTTAGAGCCTTGGTAGAATGTTATTATAAAGGTTGAAGCATTTATTGTCGAAACATTTTTATGAAACTTTTAAACATCTTTTAAAGACACAAATTGGCATAATCACCCAACATTTATGATCTTTTTAAAGATAGTTCCTACTCACAGTAAGTTTTCAACAATTCAGATTTCAAGTGTACAGCTTATCAAGTTGAAGGAGTTCTACAACCTGATGAACTGTAGGCTTAAAATCTGTATCGTGAAAACAACTTACTGTGAGTAATAACCATTTTTTTAAAAAGATTGAACACCAACACTCAGTTCATCATTTACCTTTTCCACCTTTATGATTTCTACCAATGACCATTTCTGCTTGACATTTATATTATTTATTTTATTATCATTGTATTATTGTCATTATTCAATATTTTATGTATTTCATTAAATGTACTACTAATTTGCATAACTTTTTATTGTATTACTGTTTTAAAAGCATTTTCTTTTGCGTTTTAACACAAATATATTGAATATTATTATGTAAAAAAGTTACGAACTTTTGAACTTGGAGGGAACTGACAGAATCCCTGAAGTCAGAAGGTTCCACTTTAACCCGCTTTCTTCAGTTGTTTACATGGACTGGTTGAATTGAAGTTCAAAAAAACAGCAGCAAGTTAACGTGAAACTTCATTATTAAATCTCCACGTTTAGGTCGACATTATTGTTGGACCTTACTTTGTATTATCGAGATATCCAACAACAACAACAAGAAAATAACGTGCAACTTTTAGGTAGTAACAAGAAAATGTACATGATTGTAATCCTTAACATCAAACTTCTTGCCCCGATGTTTGATGACTTATTCTTTTTTAATAAAACTCGTCAAGAAATATGTAAATGTTTACACGTACATAACAAATTTTACTGCTTTGCTGGCTAATTATCAATCTTTCTAATAACAAAGTTCATTTATACGAACAAATATAACAATGACTGTTTAGATATAAAAAAAGTTAGGTACTCGAGCTGGACAATCACCCAGGACCCTTCTGGCTATACTCGTCTGGGATGATCTCTCTCTGTCGTCTACTCTGTCATACCTTTACTAAGTGCTTGGAACTTTCAAGGTTTTCACCTTGTCTTCACAGATGGATCTAAAACTGGTGTGTCTGTTTCATGGTCACTCTCACTGCACTGTAGTTTAGACAGTGACATTATGCAATTGCGCAATTAGGCGCTCGCTTGAAGCAATTCGAGATGATGATAAAAAGGTGGATGTTGTCTGGATGCTCAAATGCATAGGTCAGAATATAACAAAAAGAACCACATAACATGTCATTAAAATGCAACAACAAAAAAGAAAAAAGTTATTAAAAGAAAGTGACATTGTTAGTGGGCTGGATTGGCAGAAAAGCTCTTATGTATGTCTTTATTAAACTATGTTATAGTTGTATTGCTACGGGACTGTTTATATATGTAGCAATTATACTCTTTATTTAGCATTGATTAATGCAAAGGGTGGTTGTCTGGGTACCCCGACACCTAAGTCTGAAGGGTAACGAAAAGGCGGATGAGATAGATAAAGCTGGATAGATTGGAACATCCCAATGTCTGGACTTTACGACCACGGTCCGGCTTTCTGATACTAAAAACACATTGAAAAACATGATGACAAAGAAAGTGGCAGTGTCAGTGGGTTGGATTGGCATAGACAGGTGCGAGTACTGTAGATAGGTGGCCCTCAGAGGACCTGCCTCGTAGAAGAATGGTTATCTTCACTGAATTAAGGATAGGACATGCAAGGTTCCCTTGGCGATGTGTCACACTTAATAGAGTGCATAGGAATAACACCTGATATGTGATTTGTGCTTAAGCATGGTAGTGAGTATTTGGGGTCCCTGTTCTGATTCTTAGAGGAAACATTTTTGTTTTATTGCATAATGTTAGCTTTGTATCTGTAGCATGTGTTGGGAGTGAATGTATTTATTAGTGTGATTGTGTAGTGTCAGTGTAGTGGCCTTTATGAGTGAGTGAGCATGTGGGTGGGTCAGGATTTAGGTGTTGAGGCTTAAATGGCTGTTGATACCCCATGAAGCCCAACCTCAGGTAGATAAGACCAAGGTCTGACCCTGGAGTGCCAACATCCAAGTGATGCTCACAGCCTGCTGGTAATTTATTTTAAATTAAACAAAAGCAGGAATTGCTGGCAGGCTGCGAGAAGTGATTGGTTCAATTTTGTATATGCATGTTCAGATTTGTGGTTATATAAATCAGTAAATTGAATTTTGTTATGTAAAATATTGGTACATTTAAAATATTAGTAGAAGAATAATTGAATAATAACACTAAAAATTATATGCAGTGTAATTTTTGTTGCTACTAGAAAAAAGATGGTTGGCCGGAGGAAGAGAAAATCTGACACTGCCGAACCAGGAAAAACTTGGCCTGGCTCAACTACTGAAAAGAGGCGGTTGCGGCAACGTAAATTGAATGTGCCTCTAGATACTGATAGTGAATCTGACAATGGTGGGTTTTATTTTTATTATTATTATTATTACAAACACAAAGATTCGACTAATCCTGAAAACTTTCTTTTAAGTATTTATTAATTTTTTAAAGCTAAGGCAAGATTATATTAAAGTTGTTGGCCTCTTTACAACCTGCACACCGTCACAAGTATTGTCCTATTCTTTAGTTCATCCTCATTCTTGTCTAGAGCTCCTCATTAAGTTTAAGCTTTTTTATCAGACCGTAAAGCATTTTCAAGCACTCCTGTGTGTACCTTTAATCCAGGATTTTCTTCTTCCAGGTGTAGGCGTCTCAGCCATCAACAGAGGACATGTTTCGCTGTCCCTTCTTCTTCATGGCAATATCTGAACAAGCTTGTTTCTGCTACTCCAAGTCTATACGTACCTCTGGAGTCTGCAATGTCCAGTTAGCAGTCAACTAAGTTATAACACATAGATTTAGTAGTTCTGCTGTTGGTTTTTGCTCCTTTGATGAACTTTTTGGCCTTTGGCCTCAGCTACATTCCCGTTGAAAAGGGAACTTTTTTAAATTAATTTTTAATCCATTGGATCCTAATTTTTGGCAGTTTGGTATACCATAAAAACTTTCCAATGTCCTTATCAAAAATTTCCTTGGCTAATTTATCGGTCTCTTGGTTGCCTCTGTACCCAGAAAAGGGTAATTTTATTGTTTTCTCTAATATTTGATAGTGTCCTAATGAAATCGCAAATGACAGAGGACTTTACTACCGCTGTGGTAATTGCCCGTGTAGATGGCTATCTTCTGTTAATGATACCTACCCTTTTAACCATTCAATGAGGGACTGAAATCCAAGACCATCTCCCAAGTGCAGTGTTTTTTTTTAAACTTGATAGGTTGATTGCATTTAGGTTCTGCTTAATAGCAAATAATATTTTGACATAAAAGTACATATTTGTAGCATGTTAGTCCATAACTCCACAGTGGAATCAACTGTATGCACCAAAGTGTGAATATGCAAACCTGCCACTCAACACATTGTCTATGTCCTTGGCATGGTTGAGTTATGAATTATTTAGAATTTTCATATTCTAAACCATTTCAAAAACCTATTTTGATGATTTTTTCTTTACGAATGTGTAAATGAGGAAAATATTTCTATGCTGAACAAAAAAGAAGAAAAAATGCACTTTAGATAAGAATAATTTATTTTCTCTCTAATATGTACAGTTGTTATCCAATTTTTTAATTTTTACAACATGAATTAAACAAGAAATAAAGAATTATTTATGGATCAGTGTATTTGCAGCCATAAAATTATATATTTACAATTTTTTTCACTCATTTGAATTGTTAAAAAAGTTTAAAAAAATATAAATAAAATATGAAACTATTTACAATAAAAAAATAATAAAAATTAACCTTTTTTTTAATTACTTGTATGATTTAAAAGTTTACTCGGAATGCAAAGCCCTGGCTAGTCCCTGCACTCCATGCAGTATGTGTTTATGTCCAAATGTTCCAGCTGTGGTGCTCCGGAAAAAATAGAATGATTATTGTATTAGTAGGAAAATAAAAGTATAAATTTTAATTTAAAAACTGAGTTGCATTAATGAATTTTGTAAAACTATATTTACCTGAGTCATTCTGATTTCCTTCCTTGAAAATGTAGGTAAAATTAATTAGCAATGTTTACATATTGCTTATATAATTGAATTTTGTAAAAGTTGGTTTCTAACAAAATTGGAAACCAAATAGGTTAAGTTAAAAAAAACCTTTCATGTAGAAAATAAACAACAGTACATAAAAAAAGTATTAGTTTTATGTAAAAAACAGCAAAATTATTTTTAATTTCAAAACATATTATTATTTATAAAAAAGGTAAAACTTACCAAAAAAGTGCAGCATAGAAAGTATATCTAGCAGTTTCTGGTTGGAATGGGGCCAAAAGATAGTCCAGGCTGTTTTGAATCATTATATGACACCTTACAGGGGCATTATATGACTAAATATAATGTGGGGGGAAACCTTTGACACCTCGGATGTGTTAATCTCCTTCGTACAGTGTTCAATAGCCATTAAGCTCTCTGTTTGAAAGACAGTGGCATATTACCCAAGACTTATCTGAATTCTTGTCCTTGGTTTATTTCCATAAATACCAGACCCATGCTTGATTTTGGAGCAATCTGTAAATCAGATATGGTTGGTATTAAGTGGGATCCCTTTCTCCTAGATATTGTAATGTGAATTTTTTTTGTTATGGAGGCGTTATAGCCTCAACAGGCATTTCCAGAACCGACTGTTTTTATGAGCATGGACTGTGGGAATACCACTAGTACAAGGGAAAAATATTGTGTATAGTTATAGAACAATGAAATATTGTGTATTGGTTTTCATATGTAGATATGTTTCCTATCGGTTGCTCTGATGCAGGCTGCAGATGAAGCCACAGTGCGATCTCAGACACTAAAATCTGTCCATGAATACTTTGCACACTTAAATAGCCATTAATTTTATTTAATTAATTTATTTTTTATGACACTACATTCATACAAATAAGTACATTCATACACATAAATACATCGATACAGTACACTCATTCCATTTGGTCGGTGTAGTACTTGATATTCCTCCACTGACCTGTACTCAAACTCTTCTAGATTGGGGTTGATAGAGTATTTTTAAAAATATTCCACCATCGACCCCTAACACACACTCATACGCTCTCAGCATTCAAGGGGCAATGATAACGGTATATTTCGCCTTTACCCCTCGCCATTCACACTAATAAATGCATGCACTCAGATAAAACATACGAACACACAACACATAAGACATATTATATACAATAAAAAAAAGTCCCCTAAAATGCAGAATAGGGGACGCAGAAACTCACTGCAGTGCTCGAGTACCATTTTCAGATTAGATGGCATGCCTATATGCTCCTTACAGTATGTGGGACACATTGAGCAACCCTTCTCTGCAGAAGGGACCCCTGCACGGCCCGGTTTTGGCTTTGGCCCAAGAGCAGGTGCCTGTGAGTCAATTGTGTATGGCCTATTCTGAATCGTGTACAGACTATTCCTTGTTTCCAGCTCAGGTTCTTGGGGGGCCATCTACAAATCATGCTCTTGATGCGCAAAAGCCTCTCAGACAAGCCTGCCCACTGACGCTGCTATCTTTCTTTTATCATATTCTTTACTGCTATCTTGGCATCAGAGGGCCTGGTCGCAATGGTCCGGTCTAGAGGGTGGGATGTACTGGCTTTCGCTGCCTTGTCTATGCTGCATTCATTACCCTCCAGGCCAACAGGTCTGGGTATCCAGACTACAACCACCATTTTTCTGAGGCGCTTCAACTTGGCGAATTTTTCCATCAAAAGCATGATGAGAGGGTCCACATAAAACCAGTCTGGCAGGGCCCAGGCAGTGCTCAGAGAGTCGGTGCATACGAGTAAAGCAGATCCTGCAGCGTTGCCATATCACATACAATTCTACAATGCAACCACCAGTCTTGGACCTGTTTGTAAAGACTAGACCAAAACCAGCGTACTCCTTCCTAAGTTCAAGGAACTTAGTCCTATAGAGGTGTGGTGGTGTACACGACTTGGTTAAACTCACCAGGTCGTCGTGGATGAGTATGGCCGGAAGGGTCCAGGGAGGTGTCAGTTGGCTGCCCAGGCGAAGCACAATCCACAGAGCCAGTCCAGCCCTCCCTAAGCCCTTGCTGAAGCGAATCCTGAGGGCTCGCATCTATCTGCAAGTGAAGCATGTCATAGACGGCTCTGTATGGACACTCAAGAATCGTCCTTGCTAGGGGATGCCCTGGCTTGGCCAGATATCTGAATGTGTAACTGAGGGTGAACTGCTCTCTCCATAGTTCGGGAGGCAAAACCCCCAGCTCACAGCACAGACTGGCCAAGTCCTGAACACTCCCAAGATTACTCTGAGATCCTGGTAGTAGTGCCTATTGAGCTTTCTCAGACGAATTTTTCGGGCCCAGGAATAGGCCATACATCTGTTTATTTTTTTCTGTATAATGTATAGAATAAAACAAGGACCTCAGTTTCAGACTCAAATTCTAAATCTAGGAGAATGGATGAAAAGAAACCATAGTTGCTGGCATGTGACAGTACTGAGTTCAATTATGCGTACCTCGGCAAAATGTGAACATGTAGTGGGAAGTGTTTGGGCATTGGGTGAGGCCTGTGCGATCCATGGGCTGAGTTCAATTTGCAGTGGGCTTAAGAATCAGCTGGTAAGGCTATGGAGCCCGAAGTTAGCCAGTGATTTATAAAATTAGCTGATCTGCTCAGGTTGAAGTGCAGAACACTATATGCCCACCTCTTTTATCCTTATCCCTATCATTCTATTTAATATTATATTCTTGCTTACTACCTAGGGCTTATAAAATATTTTAATTAATGTACCGTTCTGTATTTCAGCTGCTGGAAGCAAAATGTGCATGCTCTCTGAAGATGATTCAAGCAGTTCTTCTGATGACACAAAACAAACCAATTTAAATTCCAAATCATCGAAAAGTTTGGAAACTCAGTCTGCTCTAAATTCATTGGATATTGAAGTTAAAAAGGATAATACAATAGTAGAGCCATCAGAATATTACGATTTTTCATCTATAATTAAATCCCAACAAGAACTAAAGAATATCGAACAAAAGTTAAATATTTTCAAAGATGACAATAATGAAAGCAAAACGACCTTTTTAAACGATGTTGAATGCTCAGATTCTGAAAATATTTCTGAAATTTTAAAATTATGTGAAAAAAACACGAAAACATCTCAAAGTGATTATTTTACTAGGAACGAAAATAAGGAAAGTGAAGTATCTTCCGAACTCCCTTCACAAGTTGAAATAATAATTAAACAATCAGATCAACCAACTAAAAATTGCAGAAAGCAACAACAGCTTGAGGCGTATGTTAAAAAGGCATTCAATAATGAAAGAAGATCTTTACAAGTTGTAATACACAAAGTTAATCTTTTATGCTTTCTTGCATATGGGTTTTATTGTAACAGTGTAGCAAACAGTGAAGAAATTTTAGCTTTAAATTTGTCCATACTGCCTTCTGACAAATTTTATCCTCCGGAAGTTGTAACCAGTTCTTATGTTCTGCAATTATTAAATTGGTTTCATAAAAACATGCAAGTAAATGTAGACAAACTGATTGAAAAAAAAATTTCTCTAAAAGAAATTATAATAAAACTCTTCCCATCAAGAGAAACCAATTGTAACAAGAACTTGGTAATTATATTTGTTTCACTTACTAGAGTTTTGGGTATGAAGAGTAGACTACTGTTCTCTTTGCAACCTGTTCCTTTAAGGCCTGCTGCAGCGCAATTAATGAAAACTAATTCTAAAAATAATGAAAAAGATTGTAGTACTGAAGAAAGTAGTGGAGATAGTGATTTTGTTGAAGTTTCAGAGAGTTCTTCAGCCAAATCAATGTCTAAAACTTCTCTAGGTTCAACAAGTCCAAAACAAAACAGCAAACAAACAAATAAAAAAAAATGTCTCATTGAAAACGGTAAAAACACCCAAACTAAATCGAAAGGAAAGAATGTAGAAACAGCAAAAAATACAAATACAAGTAAATCGTCAAAGAAAACTAAAATTGATCGTAGGGTGCTATCCTCTGATGAAGAAAGTTCATCACATTCATCTAATAAAAAACAAGTCAATGGTGTGGATGTATGGGCAGAAGTTTACATCGAAGCTGAAAATAAATGGATCAGTGTTGATGTTGTGCGTAATGATATAGACTGTGTTACTAAAATATCTGTAAGTATTCATTTTTTCTTTCTTTTATAATATAACTGCAATGTTTACATCAAATTCTATGTAACAAAACATTATCCCTCAAGGTTTGAAAGAGGGGCATTGGTGGTCATGACGATTAAGGTGTTGACATGCTGCTGATGACTATAGTTTGTCCCGGTTTGAATCCAGTGGCCCAGTATTCAAATTCAACATACTTACAAATGTACACTGACCCCCAATGGTTGATAAGACTGCTGTTGCAAACCCTTGTACAAAAAGTTTAAAGAGCTTTTTTTGTTCAGTTGTAAATTCCATTTATATAACTGGTTGAGATTTTTTCTTTTTTATCCCCTACGTGATTGTGTCTTGTGCTAGTCCATTTTTGATTGCCGTCCATTTTATTTTCCAATTTGGGAGTGTAGTTGAATAGTCATTTTAACTTTGTACATTAATGTTCCTTTATTTTGTGTAATCATACAAAATGGGTGTGTAAATAATGGCATAATACATGCACATAAAGGCAAATTTTGTGGTTTTCACATAATAAATTTTTAAAAATTACTTGGGGGCCACGGTAGCCAAGTGGTTAGCGTGAGAGACTCGGCTCGTAGACCCTGTGGTCGTGGGTTTGATTCCCGCCTTTGCCTCTGGCCTTTTTTTCACGATACCCTTCCCCCCAAAAAATGAATTTGCATATGATATATTTTCTTTAGTTAATATGCAAAGAACAGAAAGCCAGTTTAAAAAAAAAAAAAAAAAAAAAAAAACGACTGTAGCCAATTTGCCTTTTTTCAGGCAGCCCTAAGAATTTTTGAATGGTGTTGTGTAATGTGTAATGGAGGAGAGTTGAAAAATTTATAAATGGGAGGTCACAGACATCACCCAGAAGGACAGTTGGCTTGAACTTCTTTTACGGTTAGCATGTGAAGTAATAATAATAGTAATCTTTGTTCACGATTTTAGCCATTCTACATCTCATACAAATACATAACAGGCAATATATTGTTTACATTGGAGCAACACTCAAAGTAGATGTAACTTTATTTTTAATATTTTGTATGCAATTACAGAAATAAATGGTATTACAGAAAGGGGTAGAAAATAGATTTTTTTTGTCTAGTTAATTTGGAATGAACATTTAAATAAATTTGTTGCAGACGCTTTCTTCAGTAAAATTGAACAATTTATATAAATATATAACATTATAAATATCTCTTCTTATTTTGAGGGGAATAATTTTCATCACAGTTCTTAGTTCATCATAATTTATATAGTCTTAAGTTTAAGTGTAATTATAAGCTAAGAATTTTAAAAACCTATTTTGAACTTTGTCAAATTTATTGATATATTTGAGATAACTTGGAGACCAAACTGAGAGTTGAACTCAATAGAGCAAACAATTGAAAACTAGAGTTTTTATACAATTTATATTGTTGAAATCCTCAGAGTTAAGTTGTAAGAATCCTAGCAGTTTTACGGCTTTATTTACAATTGCATCTATATGATCAGTAAAACATAGTGTTAAAGATGACTCCTAAATCTTTTATTGAATAGTGCTCATTTAAATTTACATCAGAAATACAGTTAAATATAATTGGATTAGGATATGTATAAAAGCGTATAATTTGGTATTTCTTAATGTTCAGGGCCAAGTTATTTTTATCACACCAATTAATAAGGTTGCACAGTTCAAAGTGAACTATCACAGTCTTCTAATGATTTAATTACTCTATAGATCTTGAAATCATCTGCAAACAGCTTAAATTTACACATTGAAAAACAGTTGACAATGTCATTGATGAATATGTTAAAGAGAAGAGGTGAAAGATGGACACCCCAGAGGTTACACTAATGGCTCGACTGAATACCATTCAAAGATAACACCGGTATTCTGCCAGATAAATAATCAATCAGAAAATATAAGAATTTGTCACTTATACCCAGCCCTTCTGGTTTATGAAAAAGTAGACTGTGGTCTACCTCATCAAAGGCCTTTGCGAAATCAGTGTAGGTTTTTATTTTGAAAGGCATCGAATCCATCCTCTTAAATGATAAGAGATTTGTTAAAATTTATTTATTCTTGATAAAACCTTGTTTTCCTCATCAATAATATCTTTAAACTATGGATTTATTTTTGTATAAATTAGTTTATCTAACATCTTAGGGATAAATGATAATTTTTTTATAGGTCTACAATTAATTATATAATTCGTATTGCAGTTTTTAAATATAGCACAATAAAAGTGGTTTTGCAATGTTTAGGAAAGTCCTATATTCAAGACAGCATTGTATAAATAATGAATCAGGTTCGCTAGGGCAAATAAGCATTCTTTGAGTATTATAGATTAAATTATAAATAAAACAAGAGATAATTGGCAGATCTGGTTGGTTGAAATTGATCAAGTCAAATTCATCACCTCACTTAAAACAACTTCATTTAGTAAAATAAGTTATTTATGTTCTTACAATGTATCACTAATTAATTCAGTTTTCATTACATAGCTAATTAAATAGTTGTTTACTAAATTTAATATTTGTATTGTATTGATTTGAATGTGAGTGTGTAAAGAGTTCAGCAATAACAGACCCAAAATGATTGAGCGCTTGAAACTTGCCGGAGAAGTTGTTCTGGATTTGTTAAAACAAATTATTCCGGTACCAAACCATTTCCCCAGGAATATTGAATCTTTCAAAATACACTGTTTGCTCACAATGAGGTAAATGATAAGGCCTGAATTTAAATAAGAAAATAGGTTTTTTAAACAATGGTTTGCAAGCAGGAAGGTCATATTAACCCTTGGGATGTCAATGTTTTTGTAAAAAAAAGTTCATTTGTGAGTATGATGGTTTCAAATGCAGGGATGTTGGATTCGAAACTGGGATCTTTAGCTTGATGCCATGTCAATGCTTATTGTGGCCGCAGACACCCCTTGTTCGGGCGTGTCACATTTGACAAAGACGCCCGATTTATGACGCAAAGAGTACCCCCGATTTACAACCACTACCTTTTGGAAATCCACCACTCACAACACATTTCCCTCTTTTTCATAAGAAACCTCCATCCCTTCCAGCCCTCTCGGGCACTCTTTTCCACCGGGTCTCGGAGCGAGCACACGTCCTATCGCCATACCCGCTAAAGTGTTACGCCATAGTAATTCGCCTCTATGTAAGATCATCGTGTCCTACGTTTTTCCTCACCGCGTGAATCCCCACGGATTCCCCCGCAATTCGCTATACGATCTTCACCTCCACGTGCATCTCATCTCACGGCCGCATGGCCCACACACCTATCATCGCTATTTTCCTTTCACATATAATCTCCGTCTTCCATCTACCATTTTCATTATCCCGTGAAGACTCCCTCATCTCACTGGCTACTACCTGGACTTCATCGTCTCATACTCACTGCTACTGGATTGCATCATCCAGTATCGTGATCAACCCCGCTGCAAGAACTAGGTCGGTACAACAGCTTAACAACTGCTGCATCATGCACGATATCGCATTCAGGAGACATTCACCACTTCCGGTCTTCATCCCTTTCAGAGGGATTCATGGCCTTAAGACCTTCACCTTCACAACTCCAATACGATCATCACCCATCTTGTAAGCCATAGAAATTGCATTAAACAGTGAATCTTCAATCAATCCTTTTCGTTCATTATTTATTTCCTCATCTAACTCTTCCTAAACTAACATCCTTCATTAAATCGTGAATCTTCCATTCCAGTTGGTGCCGAAACACGCCACTTACTCATTTCAATTCCTCTCTCCCGGTGGTGTTCATCGGCGCCATTTTAATATTGGCTGCTGGCGAATACCCCTTGAACTCAGTTTAAATCATCCTTACCAGTACCATTTCTTACAGCTTGCTATTCGCTATGATTTTCACTATTTTACAATTAAGTACTAACTAACTTATTAATTTTTAGTCAGGATGTACAAAACCAATCTCATATGTTATCTCTTGGGATAACAATGATTGTATTAAAGACTTAACTAGAAGATATGCTCCTCAATGGCTAACCAGCACTCAGAAGCTTAGAGTTGATCCCCAGTGGTGGCAAAAATCAATTGAACCTTGGGCTCCAAGAAATACAAAACAAGAGAGAGCTGAAAACAAAGAACTCGATCGCTTGGTTGAGGAATGTCCTTTACCAACTTCTATATCTGAGTAAGTTTTTATTTATTACAAGTAAAAGTTTAAAAATGTCTAATATAATGTAGATTATATGGTACTGTTTCTCTGTATTTCAGTGACAATTCATCTATGGATTTTATTTTCCCGTTCTATTTTCTATTTCTGGTTCTATATTCTCAGAGTTCCTTCCTTCTACCTCACATGCTTCTAATATTCCTTTCTATCCAAATTCTTCCAGGAGTCTCTTCCATTGCTTAATGTTTTTCATGAAATAAAAAATTATAGGTTCTAGTTGATGTTGATCGACCTACGTAGTTTAAACTGATGTTGTATTAGATCTTCTCGAAGCCATTTTACAGGTGAATAAAGAACATCACTATTGGGTTTCACCAAGCTTTCGGCGAATGGTCATGTAAATTTTGTTTTTTAATAAATTAGGCCCTGAAGATTGCGGAACATTCGTCAAAAGCTTGGTGAAACCCAATAGTGGTTTTTTATTTACCTGTAAAATTACCTCAAGAGATCCAATACAACATCAATTATAGGTCCATCAAATTGAATGGAAAAAAATTGCAATGCAAAACACTTTATTATATTTTAGGTTTAGGGGGCATCCTTATTTTGTATTGTTAAGGCATTTAAAAAAATTTGAAGCTATCTACCCACCAGATGCCAAACCATTAGGCTACTGCAAAAAAGAAGCTGTTTACTCGAGACTTTGTGTGAGTGAGTTGCATGCAAGAGAAACTTGGATGCGACAAGGTAAAGTAGTACGCCTTAAAGAAGAACCATATAAAATTGTCAAAGCAAGGCCTAAGTACGATAAGGTAATAACTTCACATCAGTTATATATGATAAATATGAGAAAAATCAGTTCTGGCAACACATTTTCGCACCGGGCCTGATTAGAGGGCTGAGCAAGTTCCACTTTGCACCCAGTGAGGCCACATTTGTTTGTACTTTGTCCATGTTGGTACTACAGGTATGCCTTCCACCCACCTGGTTAGCACATTATTCTACTTATTGACATGGGCAGTAAAAGGAAATTGATAAATAAAAACCATTTATTAATTGATGGCTCAGGTGGTTGGGGTACATTTCTGAAGGCCTGGGTTCAAATCACATCCTTGATATTAACTTTATCACCAATGTTCATGTCTTTAGTTTACTGATTTACGACCTGCAGTTGCTGTAATGCTGTGTTTTTTGCAGAAATAGTCAAGTATAGAGAAAATCATATGCCATAGGAATGGCATATTATCAATAATGGTCTAAATTATGGTTTTAATAGTAGTAGCCAACTCGTATTCTCCGCCATACCTTTGCTAAGCTGAATTTTTCAAAAACATGCAGTTTTTATACTGCAGAATTTTATGTGATTTGGTACAGACTTAAGGTGATTCAAAAGGTGGCTAAGGCCACCGCGATCTGGGCCACTGATGCTAAAAATGCATTAAAAACCATGATTAAAACAAAGTGGCAGTGTCAGTGGGTCGGATTGAGATTCTCCCACATATAAAGAGTACTTTCATTAGGTGGACTCCAGAGGTCCTGATTAGTAGAAGATGAGTCATCCCACCTGGTTAGGTTAGGCCATGGACAAATAATTTTAAGCAAAAGTGCATGCGCGGGTGTGCATAAACGTTGCTCAATGTTTTTCATTTATTTTATTAGGTTTTGGGGTACGCTTGACCAAAAATTTGGCCAGTAGGCTGGTTTCCCTGTAGAATGATGGATGCACTCTCGCGTGGCTTTCCTTAGTTTCACGGCCCTTGGTTTTGGTTAGTCTGGATCCCCAGTCGACATGTTTAGCATTGAAATCACCACTTACAATGTTCCTTTCGCCTAGATACTCTAGGAGTTTTGAGTAATACAAACACTTTAGGTTGTGCTTTGGTGGGCAATATACTGCGCCAATGGCTATTTTCTGTTTGACAGAGTTAATAGGACCATGGTAAGTTGGATCTCATCAGTGTGAAGAGAACGATCTTCGAAGAGTCATATGTTGTCCTTTATGATGATAGTGCTACCACCGTTAGGGTTGTTATTAGGATGGATGGTGTGATATATTCTATAGCCATTTAATTTTAAAAATGACTTTGGTTAGGTTTCAGTAACTAAGCAAATATCAATTTTCTGTGTATTTAGAAATATTTCAAGTTCTTGTTTTTTCCCTAGCATGCCATTTGCTCTCCAAGTTGCTATTTCAAGATCTTGTTGGCTCATCATTTGAAACTAATTTTGCTTCTAGTCTTCCACTCAGAAAGTTTGGTCATTGTGGTGGATGTGTTGGCCAGCACTATGTGCTGCTGATTGTACAGTTACATTGTTTGTTCTGTGTATGTCGGGTTACTTGTGCATAGGTTACTCCTTTTTTAATTGAGCTGGGCTGAGGAGCCCTTACTACTAGAGAATCACTTTTATTAGTTGACTTTATGTAGTGTTTCCTTTTTTGTAATTCTTTCGCAATCATGCATCCTCCTAATTTGCGGGATGACCACCTGCACAGTTATGGCATTTTGGAGCTTCTTCTTTCGGCTTAGAGCAGTTTGCTGTTAGGTGTTCGCCAGCACATTTCACGTATATTGGGGTGTGGTTGCAGCATTTTTGTGTATGACCATATCGTTGACATTTTTTGCGCTGAGGAATCATCTTGCTGTTTTTGATGGCTTCCATTTTGACTTTCATATGGCATATATGAATATTTCGAAAATCTTTTGATCTTCGGGATTTTTGAAACTGAGCATGAACAAAGGAAGCGGAGTTGTCTTTTCACTCCATTTCCCTTTGTTTTTCTTATTTTATTAACAGCTATTATTTTGAAACCTTCGTTATGGAGGCAAGTTACAATATCTACAATCACAAGATGGGTGTAAATTCCTGGCCATGACTCTTATGTGCCTGGTTTGTTTATTTTCATATGTATGCCACTCCATGTTTTTTAACTGTTCATGAGTTCTGTAATTCGTATACTCAGTTTCATTGGCAACGTAATTTTTATTTGGTCATTGCTCATGAGTTTAGCTGTAAAGTTAATTTTTTGACCTTGAAGAGCTTCATATATTGGCTTCATATCAGTCATATTAGTACTATGGGTGGTGGTCTTTGCACTTTTGCTTGTGTTTTGTCTGATCAGTTATCAACTGATTTTTTGACTAAATCAAAAGTATTACTTGAAGTTTTGATCTTACATTTTTCTGGAGAAGACATAAATTTTCTTTATAGCCATGCCATTTCTTTAGCTGCTATTTCTTCTTCTTCATCAGTGTTGATTTTTGTTCCTTTCCAGTTAGGGACTTAATATAGGCTTTCATTTTTACAATCATGTTTTGTAATTTTTCATTACATTTGCGCTCTTGTGCGAGTTGCAATTGAAGGGCATTTATTTGTTCTGTCCTTCCATCTTTTCGGTCCTTTCCTAACCGGTCAGGATAGAGAGTTGGGTAGAAGTGAAGAGACAAGAGTGAAATTTTGAACGCTTGGAATTTTCTGAGGTTCTAATGATGAGTTTCCCTACCTTTTTCTGCTGACAAGGTAAACCTTATGAAGTGTAACTCGCCTACTTCTAGTGCAATTTTCAATTTCTTTCCGTTTGCTACAATATTTATTTTTAAATGTTAGTAACTACACTTTTACACACTATTTCCACAACACGCTATTCGCACATTGGGGAAGTTTCAGATCAATTTTCATAGAATAAACCATCGAAAAGAGAAACTTTTGTAGAGTGAAACAATACACGTCTGATCACATTGAACGTCATTGCGTGACTCATTAGATAAATTGAAAATTTTAACAACAGTACGGAAAATTATTTATTACAACAGTCTTACATCTTAATGTTAATGGTTGGTTATGTCCATGTTTATTTAGTAATAGCATATATACTTAGGATTTTGTAATAATAGGTAATATTAATGTTTCCTTGTAAATAGTAATAATGAATGTTCCTTTGAATTAATAATCCACTCTTTGAAGTAGTAATCAGTGAAGACTGTTAGAAATGATAAAAGTGGATTGAGTATGTAGATTCATTTTTTGTAAAAGATGGATCCAGTCACAAATATTTTGTTTTTTAACACAACACAATTTAATTTGTGAGTGAAATTATTTTTTTACAAAAAAGTAAAGACTTGTGCAAATATTTCTACAACCAGTATGACATGTATGGTAGTATTATGCCACTACACTGCATTGTACAAAAAAAAAAAATCAGGCACAGTTCGGAAATGTGTGGCTCTGATCTTACACTAGAACTTACAATAAACATCTTTATCAACCCAACATTTGAAATGTACAAAACAAATGTTACAAATTTGTGAGAAATGTTAACTTTATTGTTGTACTACAAAATACAAATTATTGAACTGCAATTATATATATTATTACAGATGTCTGGAAATGTAGTGCGTGATCTTCCATTGAACCTGTATGGTTATTGGCAAGTAGAAGACTATATACCTCCAGTTGCCATTGATGGTCAGGTTCCTCGAAATGAGTATGGAAATGTCGAATTATATAAACCATCAATGTTGCCAGGTGGTACTGTTCATTTACAAAGTAAATATTTCAATGAACGAAGTGATAAGGACAATTTTTCCTCGTAATAATTAACACTCATCTTTTCTCTTTAGTCCCAGGTGTAATGAAGATTGCAAAACGTTTGAATGTTGATTGCGCACCAGCAGTTGTAGGATGGGATTTTCATTCTGGTGGAAGCCATCCTGTATTTGATGGTGTTGTAGTTTGTCAGGAATTTCAAGATACCATACTGGATGCTTGGAACAAGGTATATTTTTATCTTGAACTTTATTTAATTTTTCATTAAATTGCCATAATTTTGCAGGAAATTGATGAATCTAGTAAACGTTCAAAGGAAAAAATTAGGAAAAGAGCCAAAGCAAACTGGAATAAATTAATTCGCCTTATTATAGTGAAAAAACGCCTTGATAAAAAATATAATTTTTCAAATAAAATGTAAATTTTTTAATGCAAGTGTTAATAATGTTTCATTCTTGTCATCAATAATTAATGAAAATATATGTTTATATGTAATATACATCACTACTTTGAAATGAAATTTTTCTTATAATAGGTTTTAAATAAATTTTAGAACTAACTATGGTGATTAATATCATTTATATAGTATATTTATGAATTTATTGTAATAAAACTTTTTTATATGTAAAAACACAAAATGCTCAGCAAACAACTTATTACAACTGTACAGCCATTGACTTACAATCACTTGTTAAGTGACATCTACTTAATATTTAAGTAAACTAGGACATATTGAGTACTGTATGATAGAGTGAATAATTTATTAGCATGAAGGGGCTTTAGCCTGAGGAATATTGAATACTTGGGAGTATGAATGGAAAATAAATGGTCATAAAAAAATAAATAAATAAACTAACGGATCGATTTTTTTTTATAGGTGAAAAACATCAAAGGTTATCATCACCTTTGTACTAACCAGTTTATTGGAAATATGTAAATATATGTAAGATTATAAAGATTTCTCATTTGTAGACTCGAAAATCTGGTCAATTTTTTCTGTTCATTGACAAACATTTATTTTACATTCCAGGGGGTTGGTTTTGGGGTAATGAGCCTACCTCAGACAAAAGGAAGGGGACGCAATTTTGTGTAATACATTTATCACCACAAAAGCATGTTGGTGGTATAGATTTTCCATGAGGTGCTTGTCTATATGTGTGTACCTTATACATAATCGACATAGTACGACCTCAGCACGCCTGGTAGTTTGGAAGGATGTTTCCCAAGGTATAACAGCGTCTTTTATATTTCTTAATTTTTTTGAAGTGGCTTGTTTCCACTGATTTTTCGAATTTTAAATTAATTTCAGTTTGCAAGCATACTTTATATCTTCAGGATTTATTTAAACTGAGATGATGGGATTGTTCTTTGCAGCTTTTGCTGGGTTGTCAGCAAGCTCATTCCCCTTAATCTCAACATGTCTTGAATCCAAATGAAGGAAATAGTAGCTGTTCCAATTTTTTTTTTTTTTAAGTTTTGCCCAATATTCTGAACTAATAGGTTTTTGGAGTACAGGTTCTGAATTGCATGAAATCAGAAAATATAATTATTTTATGTTGATGATAGATGGATCATGTAAAGCATTTAAAATGCAATAATGGTAATTGATAATCTTTAAATTGATTGATTCAATGACATTTTCCTCTATGTGCAATCGTAATATTTCAAGTACATTCAGCCTGGAAAAAAGTACGTGATTTTTTTTTTAAATTTGCAATATAATTAGAATTGTCATTGAAATATGTATGTAAATTTCATACGCGCATACATATTCACGAAAGATACAAAAATCCAGTATTTCAAGTTTAAACTTTATTTTTATTAACATTTCGTAGTGTTTTGTTTTGTCATTTAAAAAAAACAAAAACTAAATGATTAAGTTGTTTAGTATAATAGTCGAAATTGCTGGTAAATGTTTGAAAAACAGCTGATTTTCTTAGTGAGCCAGGAAACTTGCGGCGAATAGAGAAACGCTTCTGGTCTTAGCGTAAATAACACCGATGTAAGTATTGATATCACTAAACTCGAGTAAAAAAAAAAAAGTACAAACAAGTTTTTTTCTAAACGTAAATCGAAAAACTTCAATAAAATTGACATTTATAACTAAGAAATCATAAGTCGGCGTTTTGTCAAAAGAAGAAATATCGATTTTGCGATCGTGGAGGGAAAAGTATCCAGGTTATCACTGTTATCGATGTATAACCGACTTCGGCGTTTTTTTATAAACTAGCAGAACAGCGGGTCATTACATGTTTTAGTACTGGAAATTGTTTTGTTATTTAATTCTTTTTTGTTTTGGTTTACGAGACTTTTTGCAACATTTTCTCACGTCTCTTATATATTTAACCATTCGGGATAAGAGGTCCAAAATCCAAAATTCTTTGTGTCATGGTTCGTTTTTTCCATTTTTATACATTTTTATTTATTACATCTTCAAACCCGTTACATTTTAAAAGTGATCTCTTGTGACTAGTCTCCCGGTGCACTATAGGGTAAAAGTATATTCCTCTATCATGTTTTATTATTTGATTTTTCATGTTTGTTTTTTTTTTTAACTGATTGTCTTAGGTTTTAGCAAGAAAAGAAGAAATGTAGTCCATTTAAATTTATCAAAATGTTTGAAGTAATCAGATGACATAATTGAACATGGAAAGAATAAACAAATGGTTTCCACCTATAACCTTAATTTTTTTGAAAATTAAATAAAGAAGACAACCTATCAATTCTTGCAGTCTTTCAGCAATTCTAGTTTTTGTAATTTATAATAACTGACAGGCTTTGAGAATATCTCGTCTGTTAGCAGGTCAGGTTCAGATGTCAGACTTACCAGTTTTCAGCCCCCAATACAATCAGTCTCAATACAAACCCTCTCACTCAAATACATTCTTTTACAATTGAATACCATTCGCTCAGAGTGAATAAGTGAATTTATTCACTTATTTTACAATCATTAATTTTATAACAAATCTAATCAATGGTTAATAAGGTACTCAGTATTTTACTCATTACATTTTCATTCCAGTAAATACGTTCACTTTCAATACACATTAAGGAACAGAAAAATATCAGTTCTATATACAATAAAAGTACTTTGTTTCTTCCAAGAATTGGAACAGGGGACCCATATACTCGCTACTGTGTTAAAACAATTCTTATATCAGGTGGGATTCATACACCTTCTCTACACACACCTTTCAATTAAGTAGAGCAATTCAAGCAGCATTTCTCAACATGCTGGCCATATATGGCGTTGGCTCAAAAGTAAGTGTATATGTGTCAACCTTACATGGCCTATTCTTAATCAGATGAGGGTGACTGCTATGATTCGGGTACTCTGAGATCCACTTAGCAACAATTTTCTTGCTACACGAGAGCTTTTTTGCTGATCCAAGATCCAATTCACTGAGTCTGCCACTTTTTTCATTCATGTTTTTTTAATGCATTTTTAGAGAAAGAAGGCAGGATTGTGGTTGT
This sequence comes from Cimex hemipterus, assembly GCA_039619505.1. Taxonomy (NCBI): domain Eukaryota; kingdom Metazoa; phylum Arthropoda; class Insecta; order Hemiptera; family Cimicidae; genus Cimex; species Cimex hemipterus. Next base: position 37,524,715 of record CM077100.1, on the reverse strand, counting down.
TATGTTCAGAAGTTGTTTTGGTCTTAGCTATCTTCTCTTTTTCATTGCTGTTCAGACCTATTTGTCTGGGTCACTAGTCAACAACCACTGTTTTTGCCAAGGTGCTCCTGCTCATGGTATCGTTCTATGAGCGAGTGATGAACCATGAGAGGATTGATGGAAACCTGTTGTGGAGAGCAGTTACCTCTCTGAGGGAGTCAGTGCTGACTAGGTAGTTCCATCATTGTTTTGAAACACTGAAAACTTGTGCCAAATCACAAGTTCCACTGTGCAAACGCTACATGTGGCAGGAGCAACCATGAAGTGAATGCACTGTAGCAATGCACAACCACACTCTAGCCCCTTCTGTGAAGAACTCATAAAGGCATGGTAGAGTAGACAAATTCGCTAAACATGGCGAGATGGTCTTGGACGAGAACTCAGGGTGGAGTTGGCCAGTTGACAATACATAATGTCATTCTTGCCCTCCTTAAGGCTTTGCAGAAGCAAATTTCCAGGGGTCTTCAAAGTTGAGCATTATAAGCAATTCCACCTTTTGTAATTTACAATAAATTAACATCAGGCTTTGAGAATCACCTCGGGTATTGCTGTCCAAGGTCAGACCTCAGTCCTATCCTCCCCTTGTTGAAGTTAAGGAGGATCCTCCAAGGTCTATCAGTCACTATGTCAATTCAACTCTCAATACATACGTTTTAAAGAGGCATACTCTCATTTCCACTCAATAAGTATATGAACTAGGTCATGAAAAAAAAACTTGTTTAACTTACTAACTTTTAAGTTATTTCCACATGTTCATTAAATAATGCTAACATTTTAAGGTGCTTAAATACTAAATTCAGAATGATTTGGTAGATATACATGATGAAAAATCTATCCCATATGCATATATTATATAATACAACATATTGACACTTGAAAATCAACCAAAAGGTTTATGTTATTGATAACTAATTCTGAAATTAATTTTCAGTTTTCAATACAAAATTGCCAGAATGTTAAATGAAAGCTCTGAGGAAAATATTTCCACAATTCCTGGAAGTACTACCTACTATGGAATATTTATTCAAGCTGAAAATGGAAACGCTAATCATAATGCATCTCGTAAGATATTGGAGACAATCAATAGGTAAGATAAAAATTGTCATTTCTGTATTAATATATATATATATTTATTTTTCAGAGAAGCAAGTGTATAAAGACAAAAATGAGGTAATGCGTATTCTTAAAAGCAACAAAAAAGCTAGGTTTAAAGCTTTTCAAACTGAAGATGAAGCAGCTCGCTTCTCTTTGTATGGTTGCGAGTTGGATGCAGAAGTTAGTAAAACAAATTCATCCACATTATTGAACTTGCCTCTCAGCGAAAAATGTGCTTTAAAAGCACCAAAATCTCAAGATCTAGTTAAGTTTCGTATGGCCATTGAACATCATGACTTTCCCTATGTCATTCAGTGTATTACTGATAATCCACGATATTTAATTAGTAGTGGGGACACGCCTTCGATCCTTCAGGAAGGCACAAGATACAATGCATTGCATGTATGTGCACGTTCAAACAATGCTGAAGTGTGTAAATATATTTTAAAAACTCTTGGTGATGTTAATTTTATCGAAAGAATGTACGCAACAAAAACTGGATCTAGTGAACGATGCAAAATATTGTTGGACTTGTATTTGAACACACCAGATAAAGCTTTAAATGAAACACCTTTACATTTTGCATCAAAGCTAGGTGCTCTTGAAGTTGTGAAAGCATTAGTGCTCCATGAACAGTGCGACAGACATCGTTTTAATAAATATCATGAGACTCCAATGGATGTAAGTATGTTAATATATTTCTTACTGTCGAAGTACTTAATTTTTTTTATCAATAGCCATCTGTGATATGTCTTAAGATGCTCTTTTCACTTTCTCTTTGTTTATTCAATTCTTAAAATCGCTTATTTTTTATTAGACAAAATATTGAATATTTGTTTTTATAATATTTAATTAGTAAAAGTTGTTACATTCGTTGGAAGTACATATTGTACACAATACAACAGCATGGTTGAAAACCATCTGTTGAAGAACACTTAGAAAATTTTCTAGACAAGTTATACTCTATATTAAAGAAATATTAAAATAAATGTGGGGTAATAAGTGACAATTTATCAATATTTATTTAGAAATCATGAGTTGCAGTCTGGTGTGATGTAGGTTTCAGAAAAACGTTTTCTTTTTTTGTGCCAACGTTTCAATTGAGATCAGCTTCAGGGCCTGGGATTTACAAACATTGTTTACATATAACAATTACGTTTTGGATGTGGTAGAGTGAAATTATACAATGCAAAATATATTCTTTTTATATATTCAACCAAAGTATTTCTATTCGCTCAAAGTGTTTGTCTTCTGTGTACTTGTGCCATTCTTGTGTGTTGTGTTGAGAGTGCTAGCGAGATTTTGCTGTTTTATGTTTATATACGTTAAATTTTGAAGGGGGTAGGATGTTGGTATAGAAAAGACATGTTTGTATCAGGCGTCGGCTTCTTTGAATTGAAAGGAGCCAACGAGGGGAAAAAATGTGTTGGTAATGGTTCGACCAGATTATACTTTCAGGATTATATAGAAAGGGATAAATAAGAAAAGGAAAGCTAAATTGTTGGGTAATTAGACTATGTGAAAAATATTTGATGTGTGAAATGTAATGTGATGATATAGGTATGTTATCTGTATTGAATTTGATTAATGATATTGGTGTAGCTGCAACTGAGTTTATATGCATCTGTTCTGTAATTGATGCTGTGTTTATCTCTGTTCATATAAACCATTTCTAAGAAGTTTGTTTTGTTCTGTGTGTAATACTTTTGGATTTTTGAAGTCAAAATAGTTGGTGTTCAAGATGATGGGTAGTGAGAGCTGTAGGATTTTGCTTAGGTATTTTGCAATCATAGATATGTTGCTTTACTCTCTTGTCCAGATATTGGGATGTAAGACCGATGTAAGTTGCCACACAGTTTAAACAGTTGATCTTGTAGATTACATCAGATTTATGTTATTGGTGTGGGATCTTTAATTTTGGAAAAAAGTGATGGAATTGTTTTATAATTTTTTCCAAAATTAAAGATCCCACATCTGATGTGATCTACGAGATCAACTGTTTAAACTGTCCGGCAACTGTTTTTAACAAATTCTGTAAACACATTTTTTAACAACTTGATCAATAAATGTTTTATGTTGAAAAATGTCCGGGTTCTGAAAAATGGCACTCAATAAGACAGAGGTCTAGAGAATATAGATGAGGGGTGAGGCAGAACTTCATAACCAAGAGCCAGCAATTTTCGTGTTGTCACATGTGAGACATGGTCAAAGTATTGTCGTGCAATAGATTCGGCCTTTTCAGATTGGCTAAAAATGGCCTCAATAATGTCAATTCTGGTGTATTGCTTCAATTTGAAAGAAAGACATTTAGGCGTTGATTGAATTGTCAGGAGTCAGGGTAGCTGTAATAAATCAGTCGAAATGAAGCCCTTCAGTCAACATTTTTTGATGGGTTGGGGGCTTTGGAAAATGTGGTGTTGCTTCTCCTTTGTCGAGCCACTATGCAGAACGTCAGCTGGTCTCTTAGAAAATCACTTTTCATCACGATGAACAATTCTATTCAGAAAAGGATAATTTCTGTTTTGGCATGGAAGTGTAGTGCAAACTAAATAGCAATGATTTTTTTTTTTTTGGGGGGGGTGTTTAATGCATAAGGAACCCAACTTTTAAGCTTTTTCACCTTTCTAATTGCTTTAAGGTTGTCAGTGACTGTCGATTTGCCAATTGAAAGAAACAAGTTTTCAGTTTTCTGGGATTTTCTTCGACCAAAGCTTGCAGAACGTCATCATCTAGGGAAGAATCCTTCCACAACTTTCTTTGTCCTCAAAGCTGAAGTCCCCCTCTTGAAATGTTTTAAACCACTCTAGACAGTGCTCTCACTCACACCACCATCGCCCCACACTTCATTAATGTTTGGACTCCGTTTTGACCAAGTGTAAACTTGTAAAACGAAATTACGTGAAAACCATGCAGTCCTTACTAAGATGTAACTGCATGATTTTTGCATAATTTTGTTTCATGAGTTTACACATTTTGTTCACACTCACACTGCCATTGATAAAAAAAGAATGTGGTCCACCGTATTTGTAGATTAATTTTTTTAAAGTGAAAAACTAAAATGTTTTTTGTTTTATAATGTTTATTTTCACGTGTAGCTATGATAAAATTTATTAACATTATTTTATTTTACATTATTACCTAACTGGATTGTTATGAATCTCCTGCACATCGGATCTATTCCCAGTTTTTTTGTTGGCCCTGAAGTTGTGCAATATACAAATTTCTTGCATTTATCACATCTGGTGATTGCTCCATTTCACACAATCTGAATACAATCTGAAAAATGAGAGCTTTGAGGTAAATGGAAATACGAGGAAAATAGATTAAGGGTAAGAGATTAGGGTGGACTAAGCATTTTCCTTACCTGTGTGAATAAAGAACTTATATTAAAAAATGTACTGAAAAAATTGTGATATGAACCACGATTAGCTAAATTATAATACACAGGAATCTTTTTTCTACAAAATGAGCAATAACAATTTCATTTCTGTTAAAATTTTCTAAGAGAATTACGTTCAAGTGAAACAAATTAAGGAAAATGAAAAATAATCCAAATGAAAAATAAGTGCCTTGCAAATTTATGTTATCAGACTTTCATTTCACACTGTTGATAACTGTTAGAATCACAAAAACCTTAAGTATTCACAGAAATCATAGTAGTAAAAACATCACATCAGAAGAAAGAAGAGCATACATTTCAAAGATTTTACTTTTTTTAAAAGAGTTTACTAGCTATGAGGAAATAAGTTTAGAATTGGGCGATTCAGCTAGTGCAATGGTGTTGATGACAAAACTTACCACTTGCTTAATAGTGAATAGAAGAATACGTTGTTCTATTTCTTTTATGTACTGAATTTTCTGGTTATTTTCAGTGTTAAAAAATGAAATAGAATGTAAATACTATCATGGAATTTCTTAAAGTCTGTTAGCAATATTGTGTTGAACTGCGTGATGTACCATATTTTTCACATCTTTCCATCCATGGTTTTACCTGCACTATTCCGTGCCTCAATTTCTGTTTTTCTTTTCTTTTTAAATGCTTTTTGGTAGCATGGACTAAAATAATGACTTCCGTGTGAAGTAGTTCTATCGGCATTTTGTAGTTACTGAAACCAAATCACTGGGATATTCGCTGCTAGTTCACTAATAACTATAATAATACATGGCTAGTTTGTAAATTAACAAGCCCACATGCCATCAAACAGCAAGTAAAGTAGTGTGGCTTTCAACATTGTTGCAGATTGTTTTACTATGTGCTTGTTAGCTAGAGAACATGTAATTACATTGGGCGAGTTTATTAGCAGCTAATCTATTTGCTGGATTGTAGCTTCTAAGCTTGCTCAATGCAATCTAGCGTTTAAAGAAATTACTCAAATTTTTATCATTATCTAATATTCTCAATCTATGTAAATATATATATATATATATATATATATGTATATATCTGTCTCTTATAC
>CM077100.1:37483934-37518724 GCA_039619505.1 Cimex hemipterus | reverse complement strand
ATATATGTATATATTATTTTATTTTTCAGATCATTTGTACTAGAGCTTCTGGTGATGCCTTAAAAAATGAAGCAGCTATTAAAATAGCACTGGAAGCTATATACTTTGTACCTGTTCTTAGAAGTTTTGATGGTACTGTACAGCCTGTTGTAGGAGAACCATTCACTCCTTCATCACCACCAACTGCAGTAATAACAAAAGTAAATTGTTGATTTTGTTGTTGAATGGTTGAAAAGTCATACACCACACAAATTGATTTGATTAACATATTATTATGAATGTTTGAATGTCAACAAGAGAATTAGAGGAAGTGATGACTTCCTGTGTGCCACTTTCTCACATATGTTAATTTAAATTCATAATTCATAGAAAATATAAAAAATGAAAACTTCCACATGAATCTGGTGCAAACATTTTGATGAAACAATAAAAGATGTACCCGCTATATCAGCTTAATTGAAAAGCAAAACCCTACACCATAATGGTAAAGGTTAAGGAATAAACTAAACAAATTTTGTGAGAATTTCAGAGACCCCCAGAGGGCCCAAGGGGAAGGTCTCTGGTTTCAATCTCAGCAGCCCTGAAATCATACTTAAAAAAAAAAAAAAAACACTTGCACCCTGGGAGGTGATATGACTTCTGCTGTTGTGAACCCTAATTTTAAAAAAAATGGTATTGATTTGTAGAAACTATTACAGAAGATACATTCAACCAAATTTTTAATTTAACCTACAAAATCGAGATTTACATGTTGTAGACCATATTAATTATCCACATTGTAATTAACCAAAACTGAACTATACTGTAAGCTTAATGTAATTTAGTTGACAACACTTTCTTCATTTTACATTATAGACACTTACGAAAAGTGAACAGGATTGCATTAAAACATCTCCCATGCAGATTAGAGCACTTGCAGGACCTATGAGTGAAGCGGAAGCTAGTTGTTTTAGAAAAAAATTTAAAACACCCCCACGTGACAAAGCAACCTACCTCTTATCACCTTCTCGTACTGATCCGGAAAAAGGGCTGGAAAGAGTTGGCAGGTATGCCTTTCTTCTCATTCACGTAAAAACAAATAATGTTTTAAAAGTTTCAGTTGTACACAATTGTACCCCTTTAAACTGTAAGCACGTTTGTCAATAAAAAGCAGAAAAAAATGGAATTATTACAACTTTAAAAGCTAAAGAATATTTTAATCTTTATTTAATTTTTTCCAACTTTTAATAATTTCAGAGATTTGGCTTCAAAACTAAAAATTCCATGGACAGAATATTGGGAGTTTTTGGATGCATTTGTAGATCTGACATCTCCTGAAGGGCTATCATTACTTGAAAATTATTTACAAAAAAAAGTCCAGTATAAACAAGTATGCAAGTTTATTTATTCTTAGTATGGCATTAATGTATTAACAGAAAGATAATGCATATTCATTGTATTTTGAAATAGACTGAATCCTCTTCCCCCGAAGTTCCTTCAAGTGGTCAGATAAAATCACTTCTAGATATTTTAAATGATGATTCTTGTAAAATTTCACCATTGATGCAAACAAACTCTTTGAGCCCTGTGTCACAGTTGTGTGCAGATATGGAAAATTTACATTTAGTAGATTTTTCACCCGTAGACGACATCGGGGATACTGGTTTTGACTGCAATGTTTGCATTATTAACTCTTATCAGGTAAAAATAACAAATTTCAATATTAGTCATTCTATCATTTTTTTTAAAACATGCTTCACATTTTAGGTGTATGCTAAACATATCGCTTCTGCAGTCAAAAAACAGACTCAAATGAATTTCGTTCAAGCAGTTTACCAGTTGCAGTCATTTATAGCTAGTTGCAGTTGTGATGTTCGGTTTAACAAAGTGAATTTTGCTCAAAGTCATTATGTAATTGCAGATATTGTAAATCGAATGATTGGTGTTAATTCACATCAAGAATTGAATTTTCTTAAACAAATCTCTCGGTAAGAATTAATCACTACTTAAGACAAGTATTACTGAAGTCATTTTTATATTTATTCTGCCCAAATGCAAATTTAGATAAAGTCAAATGAAATTGTGTAAAAATAGTTTTGTTTTGGGTCCATTTATCATTCATAAGTTAACAAAGGGGGTACAACAGCTTTTAACACATTGACTGTGTAAGAGGCAATGCCAAATGTCTTCCTGGATGTGGTGAAAGTGCAGTACAAACCTCCACTTAACCTGCTACAAAATTTCATTTGAAATTCCTAGGGCTGTCTCAGAAAGGGGAAAAGTGTCACTGGCTATTGTAATTTCCATTTTTTTCTACTGGAAGTGAATGAGAAATTATTGTAGGAAGTAGAAATGACTTTTGTTTAACTACACTCCCAAATCGAAGAAATGTTCTATAACTTAGCATTGCAAGGGTAAATGCACTAAAGTTTTCTAGTCTGAAATCAAAGATATTTAACACTGTGCCAGAGGAAAAAAAAAGGCTAGGACCACATCCCAGGAGATAGTCATTTATTCTGACAGTCATACAACACTTGCACAAGGCTTGCAAAATGTGTATGGCATTGTATGGAATCCCTGGTAGAAGTCAGTGACACTAATGTGCTGACCTTAGCCTGTTCCTTGAGCATCCGGGACATATTGGCAGTGAGAGAGTGGATATATTGGTCAATATAAACTCTCTTAAATCCCAAACTCTATTGTGGCCTAGCATCTTTTCACTAAAATGGATTCTTAATAAGTCCACAATCTGGTGGAACAATACCTAGGCTTGAGGCATGCAAAGAGATTCATAGAAGGGTCATTGCAAGACTCAAAAAGGAATTACTGGAGAGTAACAGAACCGGAACAGGAATTAACATCTAAGATGACACATGCACCAAACAGGAATACAGGCAGAAGAAACCTTGTGTAGATGCTGGGCGGAAGCAGAGGAGACCGTAGAACAGGTATCTATTTAAGTGTAGATTCTTGTAACTAGGAGAGAAAAAGCTGTAAGTGAGATCCTACACCAAGGAGCTGTTGGCAAGAAGCTATGGAGGCTGATTATCAACATGAAGCTGGCCTATGTTTATAACATTAGATGATATAATAATGTAACCATATAAGACCAGAATTAGAAGGCCTTGCGTTCACCTTTTTTAACCCAATCCCCTAGTGCTGCAAGGGGCGCAACTGTTGAATCATATAACATAACACTTAGATAGATGTATTTTTAAAAAAATTAAAGTTCTTGAGAGCTGTTTTATGTGATAAAATGGGTTCTACTGTGGACAACCAAAATGGCCAAGTATGTTTCACAGTCAATGTGTTGATGGGTGCATTATTATACATACATCTACCACATTAATAATTTAAAAAAACATTTATATTAGTTTAATTAATTTTAGTTTGTAAATGATACGTTGATAGTAAAAACAGTTTAATGAGCTTTTTTTGCTAAATTCAAATATTTTCTCTTCTTTCTAGTGAAAAGCCACCAATTCAAAATTCTAACATACCTTCTGTTGATTGGAAAGGGTTATATGAAGCCTATATATGCATTATCCTATTTTTGATTGATGCCTTAGAAGGGACAAATGAAAAGGAGGGACAAAGCTCACAAAAACAAACAACCTGCAAATGTAAAATTGCTAGAATTTTCCGTTCTAAGAAAAACAAGAAGAATTGGTCACGTAAATTAGAGTACAGCGCATGTAAGTAATTCTAATCATTATACAAGTTAGTTCCAAAAGTACAAAATATTTTTATTGAATGAATGAAAAAATAACTTTATTGGCAAAAAGAAAACATTTTTAAAGTAGTATAACACAATTAAAAAAAAAAGTTCTTGCAGATTACTAAACCATCTAATGCAGGTGGTAGCTGGTTGAGATTCATTCAAGTAAAAGATATGTACATACAAAAATAAAACATTAGATAAATTAAAGTAAAAATTTATAGTGCTTCTAATTATATAATTAAGAATTAAACTGCTCTCAGCAGCACTCCAGTGCACTCTTGCAAAATGATCAAACACAGTATCAAAATTATTAGTACTTTGAAAAGATACCTGACACTGTGCCAAAAAATGGTAGAGGTCCTCTGTTGCAATACTTTTTATTGTACGTAATTTGTTGATTTGTTTCAATTGTGTTTATGAACATAATGCAATATAAGAGGATGGGGTGCCAGTGGCTGTTGACATGGCACTCATCACTGTAAGGTAAAGGACTGGAGTTCAAATGCAGGGCCACTAGATTTGAACCCAACATACTTATAAATGGTATTTCCTCTCCAAAAACACCAACACCCTATTATTGGTTGATATGACCTCGCTGTTGTGGGTTATGCACTTCCATTGTGCATAACTCAGAAATGGTCATTCTATCAAAATTTTCCTTTCACTGTGGTGGCATGAAATAAGCTCTAGAATTGAAATGCACAATAAAAATATTGGAGCCTAATTTAAAATAATAAAGTTAGTGCTTTCATTTAAAATGCTAGATAAGAAATTTATGCTAAATATGTTACTCCTATGCATTGACAAATAACTTTCTAATGAAAACAATTGAGTTTTTTCAAGCTCTTCAAATTTTTTATAGCCCCAGACTTGTGAGGTGTATCATAGTATCTAGAGGCAAACTGAGTTGAACAGTCTGAATTTCACTGGAAGAGATAAAATTTTGTGTTAAGTCATGCCATGTACAGTTTAGACCTTTTTCACTGTAGACACGTTATTGTTGATATGACAATTGAAAGACAGACGAGGGGATAGCGTTACACCAAGATTCTTATATTCCTTAACAATTTTAATTTTTTTGCTATAAAAAAGTCGATCTTTAGCAGCAAGCCTTCCACCCCTCCTAAATACCATGATCTTCGATTTACTAAGATTAACTGATAAATTCCATTGAAGACAGTAGGATTCCAAAAGTTTTATGTTCCTTCGGAGACTAGCTGCATTGTTGGCGATGGGAACAATATTGTCAGCATACATTAGAACTTTAATCGATGTACGTATCAAATTCTGACACCAGAATCTAAAGCAGCTGGCAGATCATCTAAAAATAATGAGAACAGAAAGGGACTCAGCGCACAGCCTTGCCTTACTCCGAGTTCACATGAAACCACTCCGAAATACCTTCTTTTCCACGTACTGTAGACTGAGAACCTCGATATAGAGACTTATAACATTTATGAGTTTGGTTGGTACACCAAAATTTAAGTTTTAAATCGAGCACTTTTCTGTCCACTCGGTCAAACGCTGCCTAAAATCTGCAAAGAAACAATCAAAGGAAATGGAGTTTAATAATATGTATTCACACAAAGAGATTGTCAACAGTACAAAAACCTGTCTGAAATTCTGACTATAAATGATCATTAAATATGTAAGTTTCAAGACGCAGCAGTAATAAACCAGAAAATATCTTAGCGATTGTATCTATTCAAGAGATACCTCTATAATTGGCAGGAGGGAACTGCTCCAGTCCCTGGTGACCATTGTATCCATCCAAAAGACCGAGTTCTCGGTATGGGTGTAATGGTAGCATTTACTGCAAATCATGGTTGTTTTCTTTCAGACCTTGTTACATGAAGAATAAGAGACAGAGTAAGCATATTTTTAACAATTTCCACTAAAGCATCTGAGTATCTTTGAGGATGCACAAAAATCTCATTGGAATTTTTAAAAATTTTCTCAATATTTTTCCTGTAAGCACTTGAAGTACTGTCGCGCCAAACTAACTGAGGATAAAGAGGCAACAAATTATCATCTGGGGTAGTTACAATGGATAAAGGGGAAGATGGTCTGAAAATGGTTTGGAAAGCACCTTGAAGTCTTCGATCAAATGTTAGCACTGTAACGGTACACAGCAGAGATCATTTACAGACGAGCCCACTCCCCACAGTATTACTTTATTTACTAGTGCAGCATATTTTACCCTTTGCCCCTATTTACCATTTTAGGAACCATGATGAGAAATCTACATCTCATTGTCATGCCGCCCTATTTTTGTTTACTTCTCGTCCTTGTTCTACTACTTCTACTTATTTCATTATTAGTTTTAAAATAATGACTACTTTTTGGATATAATACATTTCCAATTCAACAGTTTTGTTTTGGTTTTTTCCTTACATTTACTAACTTTCATTGCAAAAAATAATATCCAAGAAATGTGCTGTGAACACTTTGAAATTTGATATATAATATAAAAATAAATCAGGCATGGGTTCACATTTTAGACAGGTAGACATGTATGGCATGTAAAAATCATTCTGAAATATTGGGTTGTCCGGAAAATAATGCAGGATTTTGGTATTAAACAAAAAAAAGAAACTAGTTACTTTAAAGCAATGTTCTTTAATCAAAATAATTTCCCATACTCTCAATACATTTCTCCCAACGTGTTGGTAACTTATTAATTCCGTCTGAGTAGAATTCAGAATTTTTAGAATTGATAAAGTCAATAAATGCATTTTCCAGTTCCGTTTGATTTTTGAATATTATGTGTTGTAAGTAGTGGTCCAGGTGTCTAAAAAAATGGTAGTCAGTAGGCGAGAGGTCCGGAGAGTAGGGTGGGTGAGGCAAAGTTTCATAGCCAAGCTCCAATAATTTTTGTGACGTTACACGTGACACATGTGGTCGAGCGTTGTCATGCAACAAAATGGGCCCTTTCCGATTTCACTTTTCCAATCGCCTTGAGGTGGTCAGTGACGGTCGTTTTACTGACTTTGAGTTGCTCTGCAAGTTCTCGAACAGTTGTTTTGGGGTTTTCTTCCACCACTGATCGCAGAACATCATCATTAAGAGAGGAAGGCCTTCCACGACCTTCTTCATATTCAAGGCTGAAATCTCCCTCCCGAAATTTTTTAAACCACCTTTGCACAGTGCACTCATTAACACAACCCTCGCCCCAGACTTGGTTAATGTTTCTAGCCGTTTGGGCTCCGCTTCGGCCGAGTTTAAACTCGTAAAAGAAAATCGTACGAAATTCTCGCTTTGACATTATAAGGATGACTGAATTATTTCCAAGTAGCGGAATGCTACAGAGGTAAACAAACAATATCATTTGGAAGAGGATTAATAAGTGTTGACATTCATACAAATGAGTAATCCTGTAAACGTAAACAGAATATTTTATATAGATTTTTTTTAATGAAAACTTAAAATCCTGCATTATTTTCCGGACAACCCAATACTTTAAAGGTGGAAAAAGTAGTATTTAGATAATTATTATGCAAATAAATACAAATTGTATCCCCATGTTCTTTTAATATATTTTTTATTTTTATATTTATTTTTTTGTAGTTCCTTTTAAACAAGTCAGGAAGAACAGCACACAAGAGAGGAACAGTATATTTCGCTATGACAGTGATGATGCAGAATATTTTTCAGGTATTGTGCCTGACTTTAATATGTATTCACTTATTTGTTAATGTTAATTAAATTGTTATTTACATTAATATGTAGATGTTGATTGTAATTTTTCATGGAATTTATGAATTTAATTTTTTGTATTTAAGATTCAAGTTATTCAACACCAGAATCATCAGAAGAAGATGGTCACAGCGATGATGAGCAGTTTTATGAAGCTGATGATGGTCAAAAGGGATATTTTTTAACTGGGTAATAGCTATTTAACAACCCTAAATTACTGAAAAGAAAAAAGGATTTATTGGAAGTAAACTTTTATAATAGAGACAAAAGCAATAAATAATCATTCTATTCAGTTAAACATATTCAAATTTGTAGCTTGGTGGTCTCTGGCCAACCTTTCATGTATTCTTATTAACTTTTTTCCTGTGAGATGGCATCAGCACTCTGTGCTCTTAAAAAGTTAGACAAATCCAGCAAGAATATTGAGACCTTGATGAGCTGATGATCAATCTAGAAGTTCATGAACAAAATTCATAATTCATAGAAAAAACTTTTTTATGCATAAATTAAAAAAAAAGTTATTTTACAACTGTTTTTTATCATTTTAGCCAATACTTTATAATTTTTGGAAAAGATAATTTTACTTATTCTAGTAGAACTATATTTTCCAAAAAGTAAATTGCCATACTTACTCCATTTCAAACCTTTCTAATATATTATAATGTTCTTATTTAATTTTGTTATTTTTCAGCTCAGCACCAACCAAACTAGACTTAATGGTATTAGATACAATTAAGGATGTAAACATTTCACAAATGGAATTTCCTTTTATTTATTTTTGGAAGGCTTCTTGCTCGAAGTATTCAGTGCAGCACCCACAAACACAGTAAACACAATAAATTATTATGATCATGCATGCTTTTGAGCTTAATAATGTGTTGTTTGGAATAATACATGAATACGAATAATCATTAACGAATTATAAACTGATAAAAGGTTATCAGTAAAGGTATGGGTTAAAATTTTGCGTGTGTGTTTTTCCTGGTGAAAGTCTATCTCATGACTAGAATGTATGTAATTCTATTAATTACATGTGTATTTCAGCCAATTAATAGTCTATCCTCGCTAATAGTCCTAGGCTACAATCCTGAATCAGCCCATGGATTGTAGTGTGAAAATGTATTGTAAGTTGTTTACCTCTTAGCCCTCAACACCCAACAGGTAGTTTGAGGTTAAAATGGCAGGAATTACTTTAATAACCGATTTAAAATTTTCCTAATTTATTTACATGAGCAATAAGAATGCTGCAATGAGAAAATGAATAACAATAGGGGGCGTCGGTGTCACATACTTGCAATAGGCTGTTTTTTTTACAAAAACACTGGCACCCTGAGGGTTTATTGGGGGGTTGTTGCAAACCTCGTTTAAAACAATAAATAATAAATAAAAAAGTCTGAATTTGATTACAAACTTGGAACAAGTTTTGATGCCTGAGCAGTTTCACCAAAAAGTAGTTGGTACTCGCAATTCAGTTTATCAGTAAACCTGCCTAGTAGGCCTAACCTATATAAATTGTATTCATACCTTCATCCTTTTCCAATCCCGCTATTCTTTTTGCTACCTAAAATACTAAATAATTTCTGCCAGACTACAAATTTAGATTTTTTAGGCTTTCAAAAGAACTTCTTGAATCCGACATCTGTTTTAAGAGTTAAAAATTAGAATTGCAGTTTGTTTATTTAAAATTATTGGATCTATTATTTAATTTTTCCAGTCAATTGTTAAGCTATTGTTATAGGAATTTCATTATAAATTATTAATTTATTAATTTCATTTACAGATGGACAACTCCGAAAAAATCCCATCTACTTCGAGCCTAGAAGTTGTTTAAACTTGTCTTATAATGAAAATTAATATACTGTTTGTTATAATTTTTTATGTGTGATTTTAATTTTAATTGTTAAACACTAAACTAAAACTTTTCTATTTATAGTGTTTATCTTTACCAATTAAAAAAAAAAAGAAAAAAAAAACTACAATGGGAGAAATATCTGTATCATAATATTAGGTACAACACCATGTAAATGTGTGTATACAATTTTTTTAAAGTACATAACATCGTAAAACAGACTGATAAAACTCTAACCAACCATTAATGTGTTCCCTTTTGTAATTTTATACAATATATAATTCACTTGATATTTGTATAAAGTATATGTGTATGTCATTAACACAGAATCCCAGTCTCTAACACTTATATTATAAACATATTTTTTTTATCAAAAATTATTTTGCAATTACTCTTTGTTTTAAATATAATTTTTTTGTTAACCGTTCATTTTAAGTTTGATTCTTGGTAAAAAATAATTTTTTAAAAATATAATATGTACAGTTATTTTATAAAAATCTGTTATTTTTCTGCTATTATTCTGTTGTTTTTTCCTACAGATGTGTTTACTATTTAAAAACATATATAACTGTACTGTTCTGAGTACCATGTATTTTTCTATGTCAACATTTATTCAGATGGTATTTTTTAATTAAAATTAGTAGTGTTATTTTTATGACATATTAAGTCAAAAAAAACAACATAAAACCTTAACAGTCTACAACACCAATTAAACACATGATTGTTTGTTAAGAAATTATGAAAAAAAAATTTTGTACCGTTTTCTTATCTTGTTTAGTTAGCCTATTTAAATTAAATTTTATGATTCGTATTAGTGCCTTATTGTCTTCCAAATACTATATTTAAAGTAGAAATGAAAACGTGATAATTTTATATATGCTGCGTACAGTATGACCATTGTTTTGGTTCTACTCTTGAAAATAGGCAACTCCTTTTTCTTTCTTTTTTTAATAAAATAATCTAAAATATAAACTTTATCATGTGAAAACATGTTGACAAATTTGGCTGTATTAACAAACTTGTAGATCTCTAAAAGATTGTTGAAATAAAAAAATTTAATGACAGAGACCTATTTTATTAGCATCATTACTGGTGTTCTAATTCCAGATGATTAAAGATGGAGACTGTGCTTATCTTATCTGCACTGATTTGGCACATCTGTGGCAGGTCCTGGGTTGATCCTTGTCTTGTATTCTTGTTAGAAAGATATCATTAACCGAAGGGTTATAAAAAGCCAGATGAAGCTAAGGCTCGGGACATCCACACATCCATTCTTAACCACTGGCTCAAACCCTGTCGGTAAAAATGCAATTTTTGACATTTTATGGAAACAACCTTGCTGAGGCTATTGACATAAAAATTAAGCTCATAAACCTCATAGTTTTCGAGATAAACACAAAAATAAATAAAAATTTCCTTTTTTAACATATTTGTACTTGCTTTCTGTATAAACAACCCTGCTGAGTTGATTGGTACAATAATGAGCTCATAACCCTCATGGTTTTTGAGACAAATGCAAAACAATACATAATTTTTGCCATGTAGATGTGTGGTAATTAGTGACCATTAATTGATATTTATTTAGAAATCATTAAATGCGGTCCGGTGTAAATCCCAGGCCCAGTAAACCTACCTCACATCAGACCGCATCTCACGATTTCTAATAAAAAAAATGGAAAACTTTCCTCACTCGCTCTTGTTCTCTTTTTCTATGTCCCTTTCAATCATTCACTCACATTTTCTCTCTGATCACAGTTCGTTCTAAATAGAATTGTTGAGGTACAATCACAGTTGAATGTATACGTATATGCAAAATTTATATTTACAACGAAGTTGCTTGTACCACTTAATAAATATAACAATAGTAAATTTGAAAAATATCGCTAATGATTAAAAGACATCATTTCCTTGGAACATCACTATTAAGTGTATATGTACATACATACAGGGATTGCTTTTTCATTTATTTATATTTGTGAATAATTTTCTTTGATGAATTGGGCTAAGGCATTGGTATTATAGAAAAGCATCGATATGGATCGATATGTAAACTCATCCTTGGTTTACCAGCATTTATGCCATTTATTTACGTAACATTAAAAGGAAAATAATAGATCATGTGCATATACATTCATTAGCAATTTAATATTAGTATCCTCCATTATCGTCTCCTATGTGGAGTAGCAAGTATTCAATAGTTTGTTAAATTAAATGAAAAACAATTTGAAAATTCTATGTTTTGGCTGGACTGTGCATGACTTTCGATACGTCATAGACAATGTCAAGAGAGTATAATTCTCTTTTATCGGCCGACGCTAGGATAACCGTCGTTGGAAAGGTAACGCCGCCATTTAATTACCGACTCAAGATTATATCTCTTGTCCCCGAATCGGGACCTTTTGTTATGTATTTTTTAAGTTTTAGTCAAAAATAAAAAGTGTAGAGTACAAGTGTGAGCAATCCCCCGGCCCACTCTGGCTTTTTAACTCATCGGAAGTCAACCGGGGATATACAAGGAAGGTACTTCCGAAGAGCGCCTCCTGTTTAAATAAGACCGTTTTTCCTCTGTTTTTTGTTTTGGTTTTGTTTTTTTTAATCTCCTCGGCTGTGTTGGTATCACGCAATTTCCATTTTGCTGTAAGCAACGACTGAAAACCATGACCGAGGTGAAAGACGCGGAACAAACCAAGTTTCAGATGTCTGAGGGCGACTGGATTTGCACCGATCCTCAGTAAGAACAATTTATTTTATTCATTTGTAAGATTTAAAATTTTTCTTTATATAGGAACGTGACTTATGAATATAGACTTATGGCTTATGATATTTTCACCTTTGTTTTTTTTTCCTTTTTGACTAGAAAGAAGGGCTTATCGATTTGTTTATGCCGATCGTCCTGACCCCAGCTTGTATAGACCCATTTTCAAGTCCCATTGTGGAACTTTTCAAGCATTTTCATCCAAATAAAACCTCTTAAAGACTTAATTAAATTACAAACGTATCTTCATTCATTACTTTTTGATTATTATAATTTTTTAAATAAAAACCTCATATTTGATTATGAAAAAAATAAATTTTTGATTTTTTTAATGACCAATCTAAAAAATGTAAATTTTCCCATGAAAATCAGCTGATTTGCCTACATAGTCCGTTTTCTACATTTTAATATAAATGAAATGTGAAATAATTTTCTCAAGAAATCTAATAACTTAAAAATAAAATAATACTTTTAATTGATTTTTTATCCAAAGTATGGTTTAGTTGAAAAATGATTGCCCCTAGCTGGATTCGTATCCACATCTAGACCAGTACCCATGCTCTCTACAGTTTGAGCTATTCTTAGTTATGACAATAGCTCCGTTGCGTAGAGCATTGGGGTGTTGATTTGGATATGGGTTTGAGTGCTACTTGTGACACCAATTTCTCAACTGCACTGCATAAAAAACAATAATTCAATTAAAGTAAACATTTTGGTTAATAGGACCAATAAAACATGTATGCTGTAATATTGTTCATTAATATAACAATACAATTACATATAGTTTGAAATAAACAACAAATACAAGTGTCTGGTTTGGTCTTTGAGTATATATTCCAAAAATTAACCATTTAATAATGGAATAGATCTCTAAGCTTCGCCGAAGCTTTAGGGAGGGTAGGGAGCACTCTGGGAAGGTAAGCCTTGAGCTTGGCAACCAGCTGACTCAGCCCTGGGTTTGTCCAGGATGATCTTGCTGTGCTAGCCAAATCAGTTTCCCTGCCATACCTTCACTGAATTAAGGTCTTGGAACTTTGATCAAGGTACGAGTTTCGTCTTGTTATCAGAGACAGGCAGGACTGATGAGAATGAGTTCACTTCGTTTACATGGCAGATTTGGCACATGCTTGAAGCAATGGTTTGCTTACTTTGTCTGTGCTGACTCCTTCAACACAGTTCGACTTCTATCAACTTTCTCGTTGTGCTTTTTTTGAGATATACCATGAACTCTGGAGTGTCTCTGCTAATGCTGGGATGTCCAACCTTTACCACTGCTATCCAGACCCCTGACGCTAAAAACGCAATGAAAATGTGATTAAAAGAGATGGCAGTGTTAATAGGATTGCCACCTGATATAAGAATTGTGCCTGAGTATGGTAGCGAGTATCTGGGTCCAATATTCAGTTCTCTTGGAGGACACAGGATTGTTTTATTTTATGTAGTAATGATTGTTTTGTGTCCTTAGCATGGGTTGAGAATGAATGTACTATTGGTATGAATGTATAGTGTGAGAGGGTCAGTCGTGGAATATTTAACATCTCATTAATCCTCAATGGATTAGTTACATTGTAGATATAAAAAGTGTTGAAACGTACACGATATACTAAAAATATTTGTTCTCAACACACACTAGGGTACACAACATCAGCGCTATATACAATAAAAGAACCCTGTCTCCTCCAAGAATCAGAACAGGGGGCCCAGATACTCAATGTGCTCAAATTCAATTCTCATATCTAGTACCATTCCTATGCACTCTCTATATGGAGGGAAGAAATGGCACCCTTCAATTAGTGTGACAAATCTGGTCGCTGCCACTTCCTTTTGAACATGATGTGAGATATGAAGTTGTTTAGTCATAAATATAAACCTAAAGTTAAGAAATTACCGATCATGATTTCCTAATAATCATAGACTAACGGTCACTAATCACTACACATTCTTGAATGTATATAAGTTTATTAATATTTTATACAAATGTCAGTCTTCATCTGATAATTTACATCTACACTGCAAATAATATTTTATTGATTTGTTTCAGCTGTGGTAATATCAACTTTGCCTGGAGAAATAAATGCAATCGTTGTAACAAAGGTAACATTTACGCATTTTTAAGAATGTTGCTTTTTCGGGATTAAAGACGTCAGATTAGCAATTACTCTTTTAAATCCAACCAGAAATTTTTAATTAAATTGTAAACTTTTCTAGAGATTCACTGTAAAAACAATTTGCAAATTGAACTATATTATTCAAGTATGTTTTGTTTTAATTATCCAATTGTGTGAAGAATTTAGTGTTTGTTCTAGTGTAAAAGGTAGTAGTAATGTTGCTTTTTAGAAAGCAATGACTGCAAATTGCGGCTAGTCTTTTAACTTAATTTTAAAAAATCTACTTAATGTAATATGGCATTTATGATTTCTGCATAAGCTATTTATTTATAAATTTAATAAATTCATCCATTATACAAAACCATTTAGTTTTAATTACCTGTTGTCAATCAGCCAATTCAATTATTTGTATTATCCATACAACTTTTTTTTCTTTACTCTTAATAATATTTAATCTTAAGTAAAATTGAAACAGACACAAATTAGATATGAATGTTATGTTTATATGTATTATTGGTTAAGGCAGTTGTGGAAAGTTGAGCCCCATGCAAATTTTCAGAGTTTATTGTTTGTTTGTTGTTTTATAAATAGAAAATAAGAGGGTACTGATTATTTTTCTATAGAAATAGCTTCATTACACCCTAAAAATTCTAGTCTATCTATTTTTTGCTTGTTTTTCTGTCAAACTGGCCATGCATGTTAAAAAAAGAAAAGACTTTATAATTATTAGGCAAAGTATGGTTGAAAAATTAGTGGGACCCGAACCCATGACATCCAGATCAGACCCCTATGCTTCTACCACTTGAGCTGTCATGATTTCTGTTCTCAAAACACCAACTAATCATCTCAATCTACAACTTGGCTATATGCTATTGGCTCAACCATACTTTGAAATATAATCTATGTAATTACTTTGGTAACAAACACATAAATACATTAATTTATTTATAATGTGAAATGGCATCTGACAGATACAACCAGTAAGAATCGGCATTCCACGATGATTAAAGAAATTCGAGCTACTGGCTCACCAACTGGCAGGCTTCAACACAATTTCAAAAAATATCGTTTTTACTCTGTTATTTTAAAAAGATTATCCAAATGTCAAAGATTTGCACTACTTGAAGGGGTTCCTCTATAGAAAATTGAATTGAGCTTTTCATATACTTTGTCTTTCATTAAAAAAACATACATAATGTTTGGGGTGTGTAATATAATGCACCTTTTAAGAGCTATTCTATCATCTATTCCATACTTATAGCACACCGGTGAGGCCTAGTTAATCAAGGAACATGATTAATAGGATTGGTTTCAGCGGTTGAAATTCTTCTATAATTGTACATCCCAAAACATTTCCTCCTGGGGGCAAATGTGACACCACATTTTGCTAGCAGTGTTAGTGTTTGGGTCTCTCCTTTGCAGAATCTGCACCATGTTGGGTTGTACCAATCTACTTCAGATGCCCATTCAGTCTGCGTGTCCTGTTAAGATGTGGTTAGTATTCAAAGTTTTTTCCTGTTCCCTTTTATGCATTCTGTTTCCTTCCAACATTTGCTAGATGCTTCTTGGATTATGTCTAATGAGTGAATTCCATTGTTTTCTCATATTCATTTTGTCCTTTTGTCTGAGGTACTCATTGATACCTCAGTGAATATGCCAAAGAAGGGCTCTGGACCTATCAGCGGTATAGGCAGCTCCTCCTGTCCTCTCTCTTTGCTCTCTACTCTCACATGACCTGGGACCTCCTTAGTGCTTTCATGATAGTTGGGATATCTGATATGGTAGTTATATTCTTTTGATTGTCCCATTTTTTAGATTGAACTGGGTATATTATGGACTTCAGCCTGGAAGATATCCAAGGAGGAAATCGTGTCGTGTCTGTGATTAAACATTACATCTTCCACAAAAAATTGTGGTTAATAATATTAAAAATGCAAATGATTTTTAATTGCAAAGAAACATACATTCTGCTGATTAATGATTTATGGTTTAAAGATTTATATTTAACTATTTCTTTAATATAAAATACTATTAAATATATTTAAATATGATTTCTTCTTGTATAGTCACAAGAATAGAATTAATAAGACATAAAACATTGTCCAACTATCTAATCAAATTTGTAAATTGTATTAATTGCCGTGTAATAGATATCTATTAAGGTAAACAAGTTACAATGTAATTTTTCACCTCATTGTTTAGATAAGATAAAATTTTCACTTTATAATCATAAATTAAATATTGAATTAATTGTACACTTTTTATACCGTACATAAAAAAGTTAAAATTAACTATTTATAAAATATTTAGTTTATTTTTCTGTTTTCAGATCGTATAGAAGGGCCTGTGAAAAAGAAACTCGGCCAAGAAATAGGCAAAGCTTTGGCTGAAAAAAGCCGAGGATTATTTAGCGCTGATGATTGGCAGTGTAATAAGTAAGGCTTCTTTATTATCTAATTGCAATTAAAATGTATTTATTGTTTTGTAATTGCACTTTCTTGCAAAGACTTTTAATCATTTTATAAAATTACATCAAGATACAGAGGCAATTACCGTTTCTTTCTTGATAGATTTTATTTCACTTAATTTAGTTTAATGCCCTTGTATAAAAGTTTTAGTTTAGAGTTTGTCAAATGTCAGCAATATTATTTTCCACACAGGTCAAAGCCTTGATAAGGTAAAAGTGCTGGGTTCAAATCCAGCAGTCCTGCATTCAACCTGACAAACTTACAACAGGTTTTAAAAAATTAATCAATTTAAAAAACCCACACCCAAAGGTTGATATGACCTCTACTGATTGCATACCCCCTTGTCTTAAAAAAAAGAAAGAAAAAAGTAAGAAGAATTAATTTTAACTAAAATTGTTCTTCGATGGGAAAATACTTCTTTTCAGTGAATTATTATTATAGTTTATTAAAAACCTAACTTAATTAAAGACAGTTTTTTAAAAAGGTTGGATTAAGTTATTACTTTAAAAAAATATTTTACTTAATTTCTTTTTCTCTCTTAAAACATATTTTATGAGTCATCATATCATATAGGTGGAAATAAGGTTGGAGCTCTAAGTTTGAATAATTTTATATAGATGCGGTAATGTAAATTGGGCCAGACGTCAACAATGCAATATGTGTAATGCTCCTAAATTTGGAGAGATAGAAGAAAGAACTGGATACGGAGGTGGTTACAATGATAGAGGTGTAGTTGAATATGTGAAGAGAGATGATTCAGACAATGAGTACGATGAGGTAAATCCTATTAAACGGCTTCAAATTTTCTTTCAATCCCTAATAGTTCGCAGCATGAGTTTTTCTCTCTCACTCACTTTCTCTCTCTTCTCTTTTTCACTGTCTTTTTCTTCTTGTGTAAATGTTTATCATAAGAAGAATAGATGTGTACAATTTGAATTAATTTTTATATAATAGAGCTAATATTTTATTTTGCAATATATAGTTCGGAAGAAGAAAGAAAAATAAGACTTCAATAACTGAAGAAGAACACCGCCATAGTGAAGAGGAGGAAGAAGAAGAAGAGGATGATGATGATGATGTATGTTTGTTTTTATAATGAAAAATATTTCAAACAAATTTTAATTGTTGATATGATTTGATTAGTAGCCACTAATTACATTTTGGTGAAAACGTAAAACCATGTTGGTTAACGAGCAGGAAATTCTTTTTCATTTCCGTTTTTATTATGATTTTCCAGGAAGGTGATAATAATGACTTATCTAAGTATGACCTTAGCAGTTGGGGTGATGAGAATGAAGAACAAAAAACAAAAGACTTAACAGAACGTTCAAATGAGACTCGTAAAAATGATCAACGAGAAAGATCACGTTCAAGGTTAGAATTTTCAAAAATAAATATTGTTATGATGAACGAAGTTGATTAGAATAGCACTACTCATTAAACATTATTTCATATTATTATTTTTCTGTAAGGTCTTGGTTAAGATGACAAAGTTAGTGTCACGAACGGGATATGAATCCATGATATTTGGCTCAATATGCCATTGCTTTCATCTCAACCAAGATCTTGCATAAAAAGAATAATTAATTGAAATAAGTAATTTGGTCAATTAGAACATTAAACATAAATTAATTAATTAATTTTTTTTATAATAGTGTAATTTTAGTTTTTTTAGTTTAGTTTAGCCCATTTTATTACAATTTTTTAAAACAATCTAATTTGAAATGAGATTGGTATATTTGATTTATATAGGTTTGATTCTGCTCATATGTGCACTTGAGTACACATATCTGTGGCGGTTGTGAATAAGTAGGTATGCCAAAATTTCAATTTTTCAGTAGGACCATTTTTGTTTGGCGTTAAATTACATACTTGAAGATACCTAAAAATGCACATCTCTATATCCAGGTTTCTATTGGGAATTGAAGTTACTGACTATATTTACGGTACGACGTAAAGCTGCAAGGGAACATTCCAATGCTGCTGTTAACTCATTTTCTAGTTAAGTCGACTTAACTACTTATTCACGACCGCCATGGATATATGCAGAGCCAAGCCTCACTTATTGTGGCAAGCCAAGAATTACCCACTTTGGTTGTTTGGGATCTGATGCCCAAGTTGGGCTCAACAAGGTCATTCTAGCCCACAGCGCATGAATTTTTAGCATAAACACACTCACTTTCTTGCACATTCTTGAAAACATTATTTCTTAAGTACATGGCCTTTCACTGAAACAGGGTGATGGAGTACTTTTTTCCTCCATCACCCTTTGCACAGTCTAATTTAGGGTTAAAGGGTACTTGATATGCCCCATTGGTGCTCTTATGTACACACGTTCATTTATATAAATACATTCTCACACAACAATTAAAACAACTATCACAAAACTTAATCACTGCATTATCTACACGCATATTGCTTTCCAGCCTAACATGTGCTGGTATTAGATAACTACCTTTTTTGAGATGCTCTAACTAAGCATATCTTGTGAACAAAAGCACAATAAGTCACATGGAGAATCTGTCTCTTAAGGCATTCAGGGGGTCATTGTACAGGCGCAGGATGAAGGATGAATCATCTGTGGGTTGCATAAGTCCAAGGGCATGCCTGAGCACTGCAACTCATGTGGAAACTACTCGGCTGTATTACACAAGCCACACCTTCTCCAGTCCATAAACCTGACCTTCAAAGCAAGACACTTGACCTTTACTTTGACTTAAGTTTAAGGAACATGGTGTATACAGATATGGTGGGGTAATGAATTGGGCCAGGGTTACTCGGACATAGCTGGAAAGATCTAGTACATAGGGTATTAGTTTTTAAAGCAGCACTTCACCCTGACCAATCCGCACCTGGTGTGACCAACGTAGGCCAAGGATTCCTGCAGCAGACCTTGATGTGACTTCCATCTAACTTTTCATCGTTTAGTATCAAGCTGAGGAACCACAATCCCCCACTGAACCCTGTTAAAGGTGTTTGAGTTGTGATATTCCATATCTTTCTTAGATAATGAATAATTATAACTAGCAATCATTTTAAAAAGAAATAGGAAAAACTTTTAATATACTTTCCATAATAACTATGTATAACAATTTATAATTGATTTAAAATGTAAACACAACATTAATAAGTTGTTTATCGTTATAGTGTTAATAATCCTTTTATACTAATTACATTGAAATTAAGAAAATCTGTTCAATTTCATCCTTTCAAGAGCAATTTATGAACGAGTTGGTATTTTAAATTATTTTCTTTGATGATACAAAAAATTTGAAAAATTATTATTATCATTTTTGAAAAGTATGGTTTTAAGTCGAGATCTCACCTGGGCAAATGAATTGGCCAATAATGGATGTATCATTTCTTACATAACTCAGGACCTGGGTGTGTTGCACTCTACCATCCTTAACAGTCTACAGTGGTTTAAGGCTACCAGAAGTCTCAATCATAGAGAAGATAGTGGTCGGTCATCAAGAAACAATTGTTTTATTGCACTTACCGCACTACAGAACTGTCATTTAAAGGCTTCCTTGATAAGTAGTCAACGTCAAATGGTAATGGTGAGTTCACAAACCATCTTTACAAGTTTTTGTGATTCACAAATTTCTAGATGCCCCACATCAGATCCTCTACTACATAAACAAAACTATGCCCAAATCAGCAACTTGCGTAGATTGTGTAATGGGGGCAGTTTTCTTCACAGATGAGTGCGTGTTTGGTTTGTGACAATCAGATGATCAGGACCACCTGTGGAGAACACTTTGCTTCATGAACCATGCAAATATCACAACCTTTCAAAGACAGTCAGTTCTGGCATGGGGTGGAATCACTGTCAATCAACCCACACCAAACTGATTATCATAAAGAATGGATCTTTGACTGCACTATGATACATCGGGGAAATTCTTCTCGGAGCAATGGTCCCATTTGCTCCTTATACTGTTGACAATTTTGTCTTAATGCATGATAACATGTAGCTCGAGTTATCACCCATGTATATATATCACCTATATCACCCATATAGGATTGATCATCACAATTGGCGGGCACGTTCAATTGTGGTAATTCAATATAGAACACTTATGAGGCATAATAAAGAAATGGGTCGCCACCTCTAACTAGTGATGAACTGCTCTTGTTGAAGATTGCGATTCTGTTTCACAAAACAAAATCTGATAGCTTATTTGCTCGATAAGGTGAAGATATGGAAAAATGTGAATTTATACAATGTAATATATGTATTATATGTATATATACACATAAATTAACTTTATTCCACATCCTACACGTATTTGTCAAATGTAAATAATAGTATGTAAATCTACATCACACCAGACCGCATATCACGATCTGTGAGTAATTATGAGTAATTATCGTTTAACAGTCACTAAAAACCAAACTTAATAAATAACTTTGACTAGAATTCATGAATTTCTGAACTCATTTAATTTTGTTTCCATTACAATAAATAAATATGTAATTAATGTAATGATAAAAATTCATATAGTTCAAAATAAATAGTAAAATATGAGTGTCCGGTTGCCTTTGTCTATGAGTATGTATTCAGTTTCAATACATACGTTAATTCCTTGTGAGATGTATCTTTATTTTTTCCAAATATATTGTCAATCTGTTTTGTTTCAGGTCTCCTTCAAAATACAAATAAATTCACAATCACCTTCCTGTGCAAAGTAAAATTATTATCTTCTATTTGTGAGTGTTGAATGCATAGGTTAACCCCATTTCCTTATTTAACCTGTTATTGAAGTTAAAGGTATCCTAAAAAATAGGCTTGTATTTTATCTCAGACTTGATTATCCCTTTGGAACACTCCTACTAAATATAACTTTGTATTTTACAAATTGTGTTTCAAAATATATGTAATTTCTACCATTATTCTATTTCTTGGCAACTTGCTGTGAGGGAGAAAAAAACGAGGAAAATATATATTTTTAAGGCATTCTTTTCTTGTACCTCTTTTTTTTATTTATTTTTCGTGCATTTACTAGGATTCTATTAATCAATTGTGTATTTATTAAACCTTTAGCGTTTGAATAGTAGTTTGTGAATTAAAAAACAAAAGTGTCTTAAAAATGCATGTTTTTCTTACTTTTTTACTAGATGAATTCATATATGTATAAGTAATTTGTAAAAGAATATTTTTACTTAAATCTGGTTATTACGAATGAGATTGTTTGTTTTTAATATTTTAACAAGCATATAGGGATAATGTTGACCATTCCTACCAATCGATAATGTTTTTCTACATTAGTCTTGATAGGTAATTTCTCTTCATTTACTATTTTTTCAATGGTGAATGAGAAATCACAATAATTAATTTGTTTATTAAATTATTGAATTTTTAATGTTGTTTTATTTCAGAAATAATTTTCTGGCTATTATTATTTTTTATAATAAAAACCTTTTCAAGAAATGTTTTTTTTACATAACATGTATGCAATAACATCTCAAGCTCCTTGTAATTAAATCCTTCTAAAACACGATACATAATTCTATTAAACTTCTGAATAACTTTGAATGTTCATTTATTTGAAGAAACATCTATGGCAATTACTTTTCTACATGTATGTTATTTCAGATAGAATTCTTTTAAAACTTACTAATGTGTGGATTTTCTATTGCCTTCAAATAAAAAAAAATATATTTATTTGGGATTGTGGATTTCTTACACCATGGGTACAGTATTGAAAATGGCATGGTGACTGCCACAGTTAAGGCACTAACACAGCACTCATTACTATAAGGTAAAGAAAGGTCTGGGGTTGGAATCCAGCTGCCAACATAATTAATTTAATTTTAATTTTTTCTCAAAAACATCATCCCATGGGTTGATGGTTGATATGACCTCTGCTGTTATACAAACCCCATTAAAAAAACCTCATAGTTATAGTACTATGGTGGTTTTAAATGTTTCACAGTAGTCAAAAGTAATTAAGTTTTACCATTTTCTATGTGGACCAGTCTAAAGTGACATTGACAACTTTTTTTATAAATCAGTGTCATAGATGTGCATTCAGAACCCCAAATGATTACAAATCTATATACAAAAATCTTGTCGACTTAGTAGCTTTACACTTTCTACATTAAAAAAGAGAGTATGTATTATATCTCAAGATTAGATTCCACAGGGAAATAAAATGGGAAATTCTAAACCCCCCATACTTAAAAATATTTTTATAACGAAAGAATGGAAAAAAAATGTATTGTAATAACTAGAAGACCGTGAAATGAACAAAACCTTTAGTTCTTTTAACCCTTTTAAAATTTGCAAATTCAAAGTTTTGCCTCCCAACACTTTCATCAAAATACTAAAAAGTAGCTCAATATTGCAGGAAATAGATTCAGAATTCTTCTGCATGCTATTTTTAAATTAAAAAGAAAGAGGGAAGGAAACAATCTACCTACTGCGTTATTTCTATTTATTTACAAAAAGCCATAACTCCTCTTAAAGTGGAAGTCAGACCTTCCGTTCCAAACCCAATGCTTCACCTGTTAACACTTTTGTCATAACAGCAAATTCTACCAGGTAAGTTTGCAAATTTATGTGAGGTGCGAGAAAGTGAGTATACAGTTAATCTGTGTCCAAATTCTCTGAAATGCGTTAACTGAGCTGACTCCCACCCATCATACGATTGTACTGACTGCTCTACATTTTTATGTAAAAAAGAATTGAATGCATAAGTACAAAACAGTGTCTTTCAGGGAAGCACAAACAGCCCAAAAACAAAATGCGTCTTATCAACTAAAGAATAAAATTACATCCCACCAAGCCTCAAGCCAAAAACACATCCACCAATAATCAATAGGTTCTTAAAATAATTAGCTTCTTGATAAACTTTCAACAAAAATTAATCAAATGGCAAAAGTTTTCAAATTTTAGTGACAAAAATTGTTGCTGACCCACATGAAGCACCCATCTCTCGATACAAAAATTTGCTAATAACTGTTCCCAATTGATGTACTCCCGACAGTGCACCTTCCTTACACCCTTTGTTGCAGCATGTAACAATATATAGATATGACCAATTTAAAAAATAGCCAATCCCACTTCCAGCTCCTCTTCTAACTACGGCTCTTATACCAACATTCAACAATCTAAGAAAAAGGTCTTAACAAACAAAAAACTCAAATTAATACAATAATAATAACAAAACTCTACATTAATCATTAACAGGCCTCAATTTTTTTCTTGACTGTTTTGTGTTTTAATCCTCATTATCCACACTTTCACTCTTCTGTAGTGCTTTATAACCTTACAGTTAATTCATCTTATCTATAAATTTTATACTTTTTAGGCCTTAATAATTTTTCCTCATTGGTTTCAATGTCGTGCGTTTGTACGTACCTGTGATGTTATGACGAGATGAGGAATAAATTTAAAAACTAAAACTAAATCAATTGTGCCAAACATGGCTGCCAGGTATAAAGACAAAGATAAATTAGAAAATAGAAGAAAAAAGCCCTAGGATTTGTCATAAAAGATAAAAATTAAAGCACACAAACAGTCAGAGTAGGTGAGGATGATGCAAGACACATTAAGTTATTTCACGGCGCAGATGACCTCTCAAATCTCTCACCAGTCAAACCGAACAGGCCCCATGCTAATGATGACAAAATGATCATTACAAACCAAGGTAAAGGTGTCTGTCCATTTCTGTGTCAGAGTGAATCGTGTGAGAACTTTTGACAGAAAACCATAGCTGCATTAATTCTAGACATTTTTCAAAAAGGAAGACAATAATTTTCTTCTGAGTTTTTGTGATCTCCTTTTCCACTATTTCTGTGTTTTAATTTTCCAAGCATTTGAAACCTATCAAACTAATAAGGGTATTAAAATACAAAATAATATGCAATACAAATATATTGTAATACAGTATGTTTGACTATTATTTACCTGGTTTCTCAGGTTAACTATTTTCCATTGCACCTCCTCACTCGAATATCCCAACTGGCCACCAATTTCTTTGCACTTTACTTTTTATGCCTGTCGTTTATAGAACTGATGTTACATCCCATAAAGGTATATTCATTTCATACAACTCAATTAGTTTTTCTATTTCGATTCAAGTATTCTCAAAAATATGTCAGCCGCCATTTTTTTGTGACTCAAGAGTAGATACTCTTAAGTAGACAAGCAAATTAACATTCTAATTTCAAATCTTTAGATAAAACACAAATTGTTCATACACTGACTACCAATGAAAACAAGGAATAAATAAAATGTGTAATCTTCTTATAGCCTTGTGAAAAATATTTTGTATGCAAGATTTCCAAAAGCAACAATTCAGAACAATTAACGCTTGTTTTACAAATGTATTTATTAAAACAATTGAAATAATAATAACATCACAAAAAAAGGACTCTACTCCTTTAATGATTAAGTTATTTGTGGTAACTTTTAAGTCTTTTATTTATGTTGAAAATTATCAATTCCATTATAACAGTTTTATATTGGACAAATTTCTTACAAATTGAAAACAACGAAGATAAACAAAATAATTCAACACAAATATCAGTTTGTTTTCAACATTTTTCCACGAAAAATTTGTCTGCTGTATTTTAAAGTAAAATATATTTTAACGCTGAATTATATAAAAGGTTAATGATTTCTTTGTCAAAAAACAATGAATTATAAATTTAATACCTATCGTTTTGTTATAGAAATATACTAAAAGGTGTTTCTTTTTTCTTTTCAGATCATGAATTGCATTAGTTTTTTTTTTTTTTTTTTTTTTTTTTTTAATATATCAGAAACAATTCATTTAATTTTCTTTTAAAGAAACGTTGATTATGACAAAGGTAGTGATGTTTATTTTTTATCTCCAGGGCCGCCTTTTTTGTTATCGGGTTGCCCTGGAGGTGTCGGAGTGGGATTTCCATCATCATTTATTTGAGTTTCAAATGCTTGACGAATTTCTTCTATCACAGAAGGGTGTTCGGACTGCATGTGCTGAGCTAGCTGTTGACCTCTGAAAAACAACAATTAATTTAATTATTATCAAAATAAAATGAAACAAGAAAAATTTGTAGTTTTTCTTTTGTTATTGTTTTAATACGTTAATTAATATATTTATATTAACAAAGGATTTTATATAGCCTTATGAGAGGCATATTTTAGCCAAGGAACGTTTATAGTTGAGAAACGAAACTGGTAGGTAAGCCAAGAGTCTATCACTTGGCTACTGTGGTCAATAAGTAGGAGGATTAGATATTTACATCACATAAATTCTTAAAAAGTGTCTGCGAAAAACGGTCTTGAACAGTTCACTGTAAATTTTTAAATATTTCCTTTCTTATGGCTTCAAAACCCATGGTTTGCATTTATTATGTGATTTTTAGCTTTGTACTTGGTAATTTGATTAGCTTTATGTGATGCAAAAATAAGTGAGAGCACACTGTCCAAAAGTGGTTCAAAAATATTAAGAAGTACAATGCATCACTTTTTGATAGGTGAATATTTTGTTTTCATATCAATGGGACAGGTTCACTGTACCTCCTGGCGTTACTGTACTTGATCCGTTTTTCATCGCATGTGACAATCCAATAAGAAAAGTCTATTTTGTGCTGTGAAAACAATGTGAAACAAATATTTGGGTGCTGAACTTTTTATGAAGTCGGTCAATTTATGAGAAACCCATTTGCTCATCTTCAACATGTTCCCAAGTCAATAAAAGTTAGAACAAATGATTTCATCATTTTATTTTGTACACTCTGGCAAGCTCCTGATTGGACTTGAAACAAGTTCGCTAGGTTCAAGTCCAGATTAATTAAAGACTGCCAGACTGTGGGTCATCTTCAATCCCCTCTCATTCCCATAAGCAGACTTTATGAACTACTTTGCAATGGAAACTAGTATGCTCAGGAGCATCCCCTGGCCAATTGGCACTATTTCCTTGTTTGGAAACCTAATCTGGTTACATTTTTCACATTTTCCACCACTCTTCTTTAATAAAATAAAATATTATAAATAATAGAAAATATGAATATCTAATACAAAAATACTGTTCTCTATAGTATCTCTACATCTATGTTCTAACATTTCCTCCCAAAGCCCCCCCCCACAAAGAAAATAAAGGGGGCTACGATGCACCTGAGGGTTGCAGCAGCCCATTGGATTTTAACACAAGACACTCCTGAGCGTCCTCAGTATAGAATGTGTTAATGGTATTAAAACAATATCCGAAAAAATAAAAAAATTATAAATAAAGAAATGCATATTGTACACATATAACAAATTAGTGTTAAAAAATGTATCTAACAGTTATATGAGCTTACACTTGTAAAATATCATCAACTCCAATCCTGCTTCTCCCTCCTTCAGAATTCAATGTCCCATTCATAATTGCACTCATCCTGAAACAAGTAACTATTTAATAGAATGTATTTCTTGTAACCTTCTCTCTTGTCAATCCTTGCAAACTTACTTCTACACCCAATATTACAAATTGACCATTATTTTATTATATATAATTAAACTGTCATTATATGAAAAATTTATATTAAAAAATTTACATACATGTTTTGCATGTTTGGGTCAGCAAGCATTTGATTGGCAAATCTCATCAATTGTGGATTCCCGAACAATGACGAAAGGTCAACCTGACCTGGGCCCAAGTTATTCATTCCAGGTTGTTCGCTTGGAGGATTTCCTGAATTTGGCGGAGCTCTAGAATTTCCTTCTGGCATGACGTTAGAACGGCCATTGTCTTGATTATTTTGATTACCGACTATATCATTGGGTGATGTTCTGCCGTAACGGAATTCATTTACCTTCATCAATGCGAGCTCATAATTTTTACGATAACTATCATTCGAAGGCTCTAATTGCAAAGCTTTTTTATAATTGTCTAGGGCATTAAGATAATCTTCCAAACCACAATATGCCAATCTACCAAAAAAGATTAATAATTAATTAAGGTAAGTTTGTAGAAGAAAAATATATATAAACATACCCAAGCCTTCCATACGCTTTACTATAGCTAGGATCAATTTCAATTGCTATTTTGCAATCGACAATTGCCTGAGTGTAGTTGTGCAGCTTACTATGTGCAGCAGCTCTGTTACAATAGTACACTGCATTTTTTGGATCATGACTTATAGCCCTAAAAGAAAAAGTCACAAATACTTCTGAAAGATATAGAGTAGCAAATAATATAAAATATTAAGGTAATATTATTTGCTATGTGCGTCTGTCAAGTTATAACAAATGTAGGTTTGAAACAACACGTAAAATTAAAAATATTAATTCATTTTTTTAAAAACCGATAAAATTCATAAACTGTCCTACTTTTTTTCATCATGAAAAAGTGTTAGAACTTGTATAAAAAATTCCAAAAGTAAAAAATTTCTTGCAGAGAAAACACTTGTTCTTTGTGATTTATTAAATTTTGTTGTTTTTATGGGATAACATGAAGTTGCACAGCATCACATATCTTTTGATTTTGCTATAGTACTGGTGGTCACAAGCTTTCAACTTTATTTGAAGTCATTCTCAGGACTCTTCTGTGTGATTAATCGATCCTTTTTACTACTCATAAAAATATTAGCTGTATGGTATAACATAAAAGCCACCAATAAAACAACAATTTTCTTCTTTTAAAAGAAACAACCAAGAACAAGCCTAAAATTTTTATTTTTTTACTAGGCTTTCTCTCTTTATAATTATCACAGGCATTTAATGTGTAGAAGTCATGTAGCTCTATATCATTACGTTTATGCATTTCTAAATTTTTGAATAACAGAACATTCTTGTGTACACTGTATGAACTTATGGAATCTGCAGAATTGCTACCACTAAACGTAAGACAAAATAATGACCTGATATTTTCATACAAACTCTTAAATAATATGATTGACTGTCCACAATTAGTCTACTTGTTAAATTTCTATGTTCCACAGTATAAAACTAAAAAAATATTATTTCAAAATTAATTATTGTATAATACTAATTATTTAAAATGTAGACCGATTCATCAACTAATGGACTTCCTTTACATTGTGACACTGTTTACCTTTTCCTTAAGTCAATTTATACATTGCTAGAAATTTTAGACTCAATCAACGTATTTGTACTCATCCAAAGTGTGAGTTATCTGTATTATTATTAGGAGTCCTGGAGAGCGCGAAGTGAGATATTGATGTTTTACGTTTATATACTGTTTACACCGAAGCATAATTTATTTTATTTTCTTGTTAAAAATTATTTAATTAAAAAAAGTCTTATTACAATTCAATTTAGTTATCTGTATTTTAGGCCTCTGACCTCTAATTGGTCTGCCAAATGAAGGGAGGCTTAGTTGGCGAATAGTGTGCAACTCTTCTTGTTTTTTCAGTCAGTTGTTTAGTACTCTCTCGTTTTTCCCTCTGGCCGTGCATCTAGTTGTTCTCAGTACTCTCTCATTTTTCTCTCTGGCCGTGTGCCTAGTTGTTCTAAATTTAAAAACTTAGTTAACGGTTTTCCCTCCTCAATGTATTTCTCCTTTGTATTGTAATATGAGAAAATTATCTTCCAGAAAGCGCTGTTTATGTTTCACAGTCAAATTGTCAACCACATTTCCTCAACATTCCCAAAGGAAAACTCGAAGGCCTTGGAGTAGACCGACAGGCGTTATTCTGCTGGAGTGAATTGTAAGGTAAGTGAAGCATTGCTACTCTCTCGGCAAGTGATTTTCTTGTTTTCCTTTATGTTGTTTATTTATGAGTTCAAATTTATTTTAATTACAATAAGTCTATCGCTTAATCATATACATTGGATTTTGAAGGGATAGGGAAGGAAGTTGGGACAGAAAACATCTTTATATGAGGAGTCGGCTTCTTTGACGTTAAAGGAGAATCAATAAAGATTGAAACATTGGCACGATAAAAAAATGTTTTTCTGAAACCTACATCACACAAGACCCACATCTCACAACCTCTAAATAATCATTAACTAACAGTCACTGAACACCACACATTTTTTTTTAAATATTCATCATGGCAATTGCTTTGATTTGGTTACATTTTTCTATTGTTTTCATTACATTTCTATCATTCCTTCTTATTTCCTTTCTATTTGTTTATATATTTCTATTGATTAATTGATTAATTATTTAATTAAATTTTTACCATTCCTTCTCACTTCTTTTATATTTTTATACACATGTGTATAATGACACAATACTTCAAATATTACATCTGTGTTGTTATGCTCAATATGCTCATTTTTGAAAATTATTGTTAAAGGTATGTTATTATTTGTCTCAATTATTCATTATTACTTATGTATAGTTAAAACTCTTATAGAACTTGTAACTGGGTATATTTACCCGTATAAATAAATAATAAAAATCTGCAGACTCAGTGCACAGTTGAACCTAACACTTCTTACAACCCACTAGTAACTCCAGCTTTTGTTTTACAGTAAATAGCCAGCAAGTATACTTGATAATCACCCACGCAGGGTGTTGGCAATCCAGGGTCAGGCTTCAGTCTTATCCATCTAGCCACAAGGTTAGGACCCTGGGGCTATCAACAATTCAGCACTCAACACAATCAGTTCGTAAATCCAAACTCATTCACACTCTCGATCTCTTTTAACTAGATCTTTTCTTATTTTCTAACCATTTACTCAGGTTAATATTTCAAATTCATCTATCACCCTCTACACGCATAACATGTGATGTCTTACAACCTTTTGACTAGGTCCGGCTTGAAGAACTCATCAATAAACCTAAAGTGATGCTACCAAAGCAGTTCAGAACTATCAGTTCACACCTACTTTAGATCAATATTCAGAATTAAATCAGGTGGGGATTAGCTTCTTGTATAAATCAGATCCTCTGAGGGCCACATATCGGACAGAGCTCTGATAAGAAAGAGCTTCTTTGGTGATCCAGCCCACCGACGGGGCCACATTCTTTTAATATTTTTATTGCAATTTTAGCAGCAGAGGGCCAGGTCATGGTGGTTAAATTTTTGAATAAATGATTTAGGCTCCATTTACAATTTGCATTATTAGGATTTGATAATATTCACCATCTTGAATATCATTTCTCACCCTCTTCCCAAATATTACTTATTTTCCACAATTAAAAGGCAAGGAATTTAATTTATGTACTTATTATTCTTGAAGAACAAAACCATCAATCAAGAAAATGGCATAGTATAAAACTGAAAATTATTATGACAAAATTAAAGTGAACATACCGTGTAAATAATTGTATAAAAAAATGGCAACATAGAAAAGTTTTCTGGACAAATTTCATATTTAACAGTTAATATTTAGTTTTTAGATCAATGTACATTTAAAAATCAAGTACATAAACTGTGGTTGACTTTCTGCAATGTACAATTTAAAAAAATACACCAATTGTGACAAAAAATATACATACTTTGTATATAGCGCAATTGCCTCAGAAAACAAATTGGAATTCATTGCACTATTTCCTTCTGTTTTGAGTTTTTCAGCCTCCTTTTTATCTTGTTCTGAAGATTCAGGTTTGTTTAGAATCTAAAAATTCAAATTATGTTGAAATGAAATTGTAAATTGTTTAACCATAAAACAAGTATTCTTAATGAAACTAGAATTGTAATATTAATTTAAAAATGTCTTATTTCCATTTAAACTATTTCAAACCTATACAGTGTGTATTTGTATTACATCAAGCATTTAGAACCTTACAAAATTGCAGTACAATATTACAAGGCTATATAATTTAATTGCATTAAACTATTCTTTTTAAAAAAACCTGAAGTTTGTTATTATTAAAATTGGTAAAGGTATGTGAAGAAATGAGACACATTTTTAAATAACATTTCATCAATCAGCTCTATGTACAGTTCATGTAGTACATTTATGAGTGGATTATCATAATTTAATAAGTATGTCATGTATCTTCAATACACTGTGGTATATCTGTCTTATATTTTAACGTTCACATAGGAGTTCCTAATGGTACACAGACAGCTCAAAAACAGATAGTAGCAAAGGAACTGGAGTCTTCGGGATGGAAATGAAGGCTGAACTAACTTTAATCTTGGATAAATTCACTACAGTTTTCCTGAAATCATAGCAATTGAACTTTGTGCTAGGTAAATAAAAAGGCTAGGAACACAGTACGGTTCCTATAACTGGTAGGTTCGGTGTTCTGGTTTGGGTGTGGGGTTAGGGTTAGGATTTGAGGGGTGGTAAGGGATAACTCAGGACCTTTACCTTGCAGTGACCTCAAGTCTAACCCCCACATCCATGAAGGCCTCAGCATTGTACAGCCCAGGCAATGTCTTTTTGATGGCTAACAGTGGGGGAGGGCGAATGCAACTCCCGGTGCACTAATCTGGAAACTCTGGGTTAACGGAGAAAGCCCTCAACAGAAAAACACCCTCTAGCAAATGTGTAAGGCAATGTGATAACAGCTGATTGGCAGCTGGGAGCAAATTGCAGTCTTGAACATTTCCCCAGAGGCAACAGGTGCAACCTTCTCGTATATTAGCCACCTTAGGGCGATGACACATGGAGCGGTTTTGACCGAAGCGTTTATCGTGAAAAAAATCGAAGCAGTGCGTCAATATTGTTGTTGCATATAACCTGACAAATGTAGCGGTCGTACCCACCTGTCAGTTTTCAAACTGGTGGTCGGTGGTGGAGACGACTCAATGCGTCACTTTTGAAAACACCAGGTGATTAGTGGTACCCAGCCCTGACACCCATGACGTTTATTCGAACTGTTCATACCCCACTTTCTGGAAGGGTTGTTTGTTTGTCAGTCTTCTAATTTACTTTTAAGATGCAAAAAATAGGCATGGAGAAAAAAAAATTGTAATACGGCATTTTATTTTACTATGTAACTCGTCAAAACTGCCTATTTACATCCAAGTAAAGTTAAAAAAAATTCTTCAGGGTGTTTCCCCATCTCTGAAAACAAATTCTTAAAATGCCCTCTTTCGCTTCTCTTCTCACTAAATTGGATGAACCCACATATTCCTGTTTTTTCTTCATTCTCTTCTGCCAACGATAGTACAACAGAGACACCAGAAGTATGTCTTCATCTATGGGAACTCTGTAAACTAATACACGAAGTTACAGTCACAGAACAATATATTTATTAAACAGGACTAGTTACACAAACTGCAAAATAACACCTTGCAATGTTCAGTGCTTATATGCACTGTTGTATGATACATTTAATAACTGAGAGAAAAATGGCTTAGGCCAAAACGCACATTATACCGCTGCTGGTGTGTTACAGCCTAGTAAAACCGAAGTGGTAAATGATTCGGTCAAAACCACTCCATGTGTCAGCACGCTTATCCATACATGCAGGGCCATGTTCAGGCAGATTTTTTGGTCCCTAGCTTCTTGTGGGAACAAAATGAGTGCACTAACAGAAAAAATAGAAGCACAACGAACTTCTAGTATTACTAGTAGTGCCCCTTGTCAAAGCACGAATACCCCAAGTGACAGCAGGAGTGCCTCACTAACCAGATCCACAAAAGCAAGCTAACTCTCTGGAAGAGGTGTACTGAGCAGAAGAGGTGTCTTATGCCCAACTGTCCAGAAATTCAAGGAGAAAGGTGCAAGCCTTGTTCAAAAAATGAGTTATGTATATTGTGGCCAAATGGTCAGTGATGTGGGAAAAATTTCTTAAAACAAGTATTAATGCCATCTCTGGTGAGAATCTTTAGGGCTTCTCTAGCCTGGAGATTCATACCCAATGCAAGGAGGATGGTGAAGGCTGTCTATTTGCTAAAAGTGGATAGGACCACAGCTCAAACACCTAGTTCATACAGACCTATCAGTCACTCATCGTTAATATAGAAAACACTAGAGAAACTGTTGGACATCCATATTAGGGGTTCAGCACTGAAAACTAACCCACTCAGTGCTCGGCAATATGCATATCAGGCAGGGAAATTAACTTTAGCAAATTAGCTAGGGGACTAAAGCCCTGCGACTTAAAAAGGCATTAAGGTCTAATGCATTAAATGACAAGGAAATAGTGTTCGTGTTCATGGATGTGAAAAGGGCATTTAACAATGCCATGGCCAAATCCCTGACCAATGTGCTCAGTAAAAAAAGAAATTCATATGACAATGGGTGGAAAAAATTCCAAGGAAGAGATTAATTTTTTTGCCCTGGGTGACATTATAAGCCTATATAGACTATAAGACTATAAGCTCCAATAGCCTACTCACGTAACAAGGAGCAACTAAAGCTTTGAGGGGAGCTTCAGCAAGGCAGAATTTTGAGGATGCAATGACCCTTAAATTCAGTTTTGACAAAAAATTTCTAATCAAAATACCTTGTAGAGCAGACTGTGAGATGAAATCCTAGTTAATGGCGACCATATCTGGTTTACAGCTGAATATAGGTCAGGACCATCATATATGAAAATAAACTGAGGACTGGAATTCATATAAGCCTTGGACAATATGCCACCGTTTATCAAGCGGAAACTGTGCCAGGGAGATGAATAGGTTGGAGATTGTCAATAGAAGAATAGTCATCTACTCACTGAAGGCAATTGCCACTTTGATGGTAAAGTCCAGCCATTTGGGACTGCATTAGAGCCCTGTCAGACATTGAGGAAAACAGCAAAATTACCCTAGTCTGTGTCTCACAGGGTCAAGAGGTCGATAAATTGGGCAAGGCAAGTTTAATGAGGATACGTATTGGTCCTGACCTTAGTCAAACTGCCAAAAATGTGGAATAATTGATTAAATGACATTCAAGAAAGTTTATCAAAGAACCATCGCAGAACTACTAAATCTAGGACATGCTAATACAAAAATAATAGTTGGACTGCTAACTGGATACTGCAGACTCTGGAAGTGTAAGTAGACTCACTGTGGCAGAAACAATCCTGCGCAGATATTAGCCAAGATGAAGAGGAAACAGCGAAACACGTCCTGGTTGAGATTCCTAATCCTGGGAGAGCAAAGCCAGAGCCTGAAGGATACACACCTGAAGGCACCCTTGAAAAAGCTTTGTGTAATGTCTCAACCTTAACAAGGAGCTCTAGGCAAAAAAATATTGATCACGGTGCATAGGTTGTAAAGTGGCCAGCTCCTATATAAGCTATCTTACAGTGATGAACGCCATGTCAATGCCTCAACTATGCCCACTATATTTTTTCTAGTTTTTCTTAACATTCTTATAGCAATATATATATATATATATATATATATATATATATATATATATATATATATATATATA
>CM077100.1:37467269-37483534 GCA_039619505.1 Cimex hemipterus | reverse complement strand
ATATATATATATATTAATATATTAATGACTATGTTGTAGAAATACTTGTTTTAATAGTTCAACAGAATTATAAATATTAAATTGTTAAATAATAAATAAATATGCACTTTTATTCTCAAGTTCCTGCAATGCCCAGTGCAACCAGTAGGTGACAGTCTGCAAGTTTTGTTTATACAGTATCGGTAAAAATACTATCCAGTTAATGTGTTATTAGAGTAGCAAAGAAATAGAAAAAATAATAAAACACTATTCTGACTCGAGGTGTTGGAAGGTTAATTGATAAATTTATTAAATTATCTGTATTATTAAACTTAATTGGTTTAATACCCTGTTGATCTTATTATGGCACATTGTTAATTTATTAATAATTTATAGTATATTAATTAGTCCTATTAACTAGAGTAATTACACTAATAGACAAATAACGCACCACTCAATTTAGTTTTTATTTAGCTTAAAATTAAATCCATTATCTTTCAACATCAGGTAAAGCTATCATATTCAAAATAAACAGTAAATAATGGTTTGTTTAGCTGATTCCGTTTCTTTTGTACTGATTAGTCCCATTTGCACAAAAAGTAGCATTATACCCTTCAATCCTGCTATGCTTAAAGATCTCGTTCAGTTTATCTTTTTCCTTCGTTGATTTCACTTCAAACTATTTTTATTCTTTAACCTTTTTCATTGGAACCAGTAAGGTAATTGAGAGAGTATAACAGGGTCAGGGTCAAAATTTTATTAGAGAAACGATAGAACATTGCGAAAACATCAGGAGACTGAGTGTATCACTTACAATAGGAAGGGTTTCTTTGGCACTTCTGAGAAACATGGCTTCAGACTAGATGGCCAGGACAGGGTTGACCAATGTCAATGGACCAGAGAGACAAGAGATTCATCCAACATTCCATTGAACAGAAGAGTTGGAAACTACTGTTCTTGATGAATGGAAAAGAATTCCTCAGGATTATATCAGAAATATTTTCCAAGTATTGCAAAGGCGTTTAATGGAGTAATTTATGCCAGAGGTGGAAATATTCAGTATTAAACGGAACCCAAAAATTTTTTTTTGTTCTTTACTTAATCATTTTTATTTAGAATTGGGTAATAAACACTTTCTTTCGAAATGTCTTTGCTTTACATCTATAAGTATTTTTAGTAGGCTAAACTATGATTAAACTAAATAAAATTTAAGGGTAGTGCGTTGATTTTGTTTATTGGTGTATTTGTATTGATTTATTATTTTCAAATGTAGTTGAGTTGAAAAATTAGTGTCTCGAGTGGGATTCGAACCCACAACTACCGGATCAGTACCCCGACGCTCTATAACCTGAGCTATCATGACTGCTGACATAGTTTAGGTAGGGAGAGGTGTACAGATGTACTGATCCAAATGTCGTGCATTTGAGTCCTACTTGTGATACTAATTAATTTTAGTTTATGATTGCAATGTATATAAAATACTCAAAAACAAATAGAGATATTGCAAATTTTGTAGTATTGACTTTCCCCAGCATTTTTATGTAGTATTTTATTATAAACTGCACTAAAATTTATTATAAATTATTATTATACGGAAATTTAATGTAAAGCCCAGATCATCACATCGCCTCTTCCAATCTACAATGAATAGAATATGAACTGGGTCATTGTATGCAGCCCCTTTTCTCAGTAAGCTCTTTGGTGCCTGCTATGACTAAAGAAATAGAAACGCAACTCATCAGTAAACATGGCAGCATTCCTACTGGTATTCTCTTCAAGGCATTCACTGCACCATATTCTCCTGGAAAAGGTTCCATCTTGCAGCAATAATAATACTTCTGTCCTCCCTTATCACCGTAATGCACTAAGATCCACTACCAGGCCTCCTAATGGCACTTCCAGTTCCCGGAATCAAGCTAAAGCCTGGGAGACCATGCTCTGAGAAATGCCAACTGCCTTTGCGATATCCACTTTCCTGTGATCTCGATCCCTCATTCTCACAATAATATTGCAGACTTCTGGTTCAAGATGATGTCTTTTCATGGTTAAAGAGAATACAACTGTATTAAAATGGAGAAAAGACAAGAAAACTTGTTTATTTACAAAATGTTTACAGGTTTTAAGTAAATCCAAAAATGAGGATTAACGTTTGTTTGTTATTGGTTTGTATTTTCTATTTTGGTGTATAAAACTAACAAGAATTTATCATGTAATTTAATTAAAATTAAGAGAATAAGAATAAATTAGAAATAGCCCTAATCATTGGTAAGCAGTTTATTTTGTAACTTTGTGATAGTAGTTACTATTTTTTATGTGTTGAGCACGAGTCTAAATAAGGCACTATTATGTAGTTTTGTTATTCATGGGGACTTTAAGCTTTAATAAAGTTTATTTTCTTCTTTTCCTTCAAAAACCTATCTAATAACGTTGATAACGTTGATTTATCTGAAAGGCCTAACATATTGTGATGTTTTTGAAATTTTTCTTGTCATAGAGTTAACTTTCTACAACTGAAAAATTATAGTCAACGTTTTTGAAAATGAACTTTCTCATCAACGGTTTGCCACGATATGAAATGTACAGACATACTTACTGATGTGGACAGGTATGCTTTAAATATATCCAAAAGTGGAGGTTCGGTTTCTGTTGAATTTCCTACTTCATAGACAGTCTCGATGCACTGTATGGCCACTTCAAGCCCTTCTTTGTTTTCCTCGCTTAAATATCCAAGTCTGAATTCACGACGAAGGAAGTGGAGAATCGAGGCGACGAGTCTTTTTTTGTCCGGGTCCAAATTCTGCTGTAAAATAATTTTGTTAAGTTTGTAGTGTAAAATAAAGAATGAAGACGAAAAACCGACTGGAAAATAAATGAAATGTGTAAACGTTACCGGCATGTTTGTTGGCGAGATGAAAAAATAATATGACAGGGGTCCTGGATCGGGAGCTGATGGACCGTTTTTTTGTATATCGTTTTTTATCTACGGAATCGTCAACAAAGTCTTTTACAAACCGTTGTAAAAGATCAAATAGCCTTAAAATAAAAGATAGTAGAAAAGTGAGGTCTAATTGTCGTCACTCGACTCAATAGTCAGTCACACTTCATGCCAGTGTTGCGTGTATACATCATTTTCAATATTCTGCGATTCCGGCCAGTATCGACTTTAAACGGAGAAGTGTAAAAAAAGTCAACAACGAGCAAAATCATTTTAAAACGATCAACTTTTACGTGGAATTTTTCCAATTATACTTAATATTATAATATACGAATTGGACTATTTAATAGTGCTGACAGAAATGAATATTATTTTTTGGGGGGGCGCCGAAAAAATTATAATACAAACCATTTACAAATATTATATTATTTATTTATTTTTGAGATACAACTAAACGTAAAGCTTCCTTTTATGGATAATTATACTTAAATGTATCAAGAGCACGGTTACTCTGCGTGGCCCTTGGAGGATCTGATTGGGAGAAGAGACATGTTCAATTCCTCAACTGATTAAGGATAAGCAAAGGTTGACAGTCGAACACTTATTTTTCAACGCCATGGAGAATCACAAGAAGTATGCTGTTTTGAATCCCCCCCCCTGTATGTAGAATATATGTTACGTACTCGCTAGATCCTTATCAGTTGCAACCCTTCAC
This sequence comes from Cimex hemipterus, assembly GCA_039619505.1. NCBI lineage: Eukaryota > Metazoa > Arthropoda > Insecta > Hemiptera > Cimicidae > Cimex > Cimex hemipterus. The sequence goes on along the minus strand of CM077100.1, from coordinate 37,479,905 downwards.
ATTCCTCCCTTATCACACCTGCACGTGTTTACTTCCAACAAAGCCTTCCTACGTTATATTCCTTTGCCTTTGGTAATGTTAATATTTTTAATTTAATTTAGTCCCACTCGGGCTTTCATCGAGTATAGACCGAAGATAACATGCATAGTTATTCCAGTTTGGTATTTACTTGCTGTGTAATAAATAGTATTCTTTTTTAAAAACTAGTTCACTACACGCAAAACCATAACTGGCGTAGTCGGTAGGACAATTTTCTGGTTCGCGGCATACGAACTTTACTGTTTCATCAGTTAAAAAATTATGAACACAGTTCATCCAGATCATCGGACGACAATCCTCATGAAGATCATCTTAATAGTAAATTTGTAAGGTGCTTTCAGGATTCAAAATTTAATTAACAAATTTAAAAGGAAAAGAAACAATTTTTTTAAAATTAAAATAAAATAAACAAGTATTTTAAATAAATTTTAAAAGAATAATAATAAAGAAATTTAAAAATATCACTTAACGTGTTAGATAAGGTAACAAGTCTATGGTATGATTTCGTACAAATTGCGGATAAATTATTAAATTTTTTTAAACGTGTCTGAACGGGTATAGAATATAGACTAAGTGTGCGGCTAAAATGACCAATATGTCGAAAGCCCCAGCAAAAAAATAAAAAATAAATAAACAGGATGTTAACGATTTCCAACCTACTAGGTGGCATAAAAACCAAAATTAAAAACAAAGCTCCTGAGATTATTGGAAGTTTGTCATTAGGGTCTTGGGATGAAATTAAAAACACTATTAGCGGGATATAGCGACAAAAGAGATAGCTTCACATTAGTAATCGAAGTGACAAATCTAAAACAAGAACATAACGAAACTAGTGTAGAATTGTTCAATAGGCTGCAAAATAAACTAAATTTAGTTATTGCTTATCAAAAAACACATTACGTATTGACACAATCACCAATTTTGATAGATTACGCTCAGAAATTGGCATTACGAATTTTATTAATAGGTTTAAAGGAACCTATAGGATCTCTCGTTCGTGCGAGAAATCCTTCAGATTTAAACGAACTAACGAAGCTAGAGATGGGCAAAAGAATCGAGAATCGATCCCAAGAATCGACTCATCTAAAAGAATCGATCTCCCAATCGATTCCTTTAAGTGAGTTGCGGTTTAATTCAGGTAACTGGAGGGGACAGATACGTAACACGATTCCCGACGATTCTTTTTCCTGCTAACGATTCCTTTGATTCTTCTAAGAAAATCCCGGAATGGGATTTCAACTCTGCGATTCCTTCGATTCCTCAACCCCCGGAGTCGGATTTCAACTCTGCAATTCCTTTGATTCTTTTGATTCCTCAACTCCCGGACTCCCAGTTTGATTCTTTCCATTCCTTAACCCCCGTTTTCACCGCGGGCAATCAATAAATTAATCATTAACGTTTTAAAATTAAACCCATGGAAAATATGCCAAATACACAAAAAGACACTAAACATTTGTTTTGGAATTAGGCCTGTATCTATCCCCAGATTTCACTTAATGACTCTCGGAAAATAAAATTCAGTATTACCTTACATAATATTTCCAAAATATAATTTGAAAATTTTTATTGATACTGGTAGCATAAAATAATTTGTAATTCTAACAATAGCTAACAAATATTTTAGCGAATATATTAAATACGACCCGTTTATATTATTAATAGCTCACAGCGAGAGCCCGGAAAAATTTAGCACCCTAATTAGATTAGATGAATTAATAAATTGTAACAATGTCAAGTTGAAATTCTTTTTGTTCAAGTTTCACACAAAATTTGACGTACTGCTAGGGATTGACAATTTGCAAATTTTAAAATCTAACATTAATTTAATAGAAAATTGCTTAAAAACACCTACAAAGTGTGTACCATTAGAGTATTTAACACTTCGCAAAAAACATTTATAACTTCGAAATATTAGGAGAAACAACAAATAATCAAAATCCCTGTGAGGAACATGAAACAATGTGACGCTGTCGTTCCAAATTTACAAGTAGGTGGGGTCGAAATACCGGAAGCTCTAGTTAGCTATAAATCGAAATAACTATGAAGCTTTATGCCCAATAATCAAACAGGTAAAGAATTAGAAAAAGTAAAAATAAAAAACTCCATACCGTTAACGGAAATATCAGAAAATAAAAATTATCACAATAGATTCGGTATAAAGGAGAAGAAAAAATTATTATAAAAAATTTACTTAGCCAATATTTAGATATATTCCATCTGGACAATAAGCCATTAACATTTACAAGTCAAATTAAGCATACAAATTAAAACAAAAGATGGAATACCAAATTACGCAAAAACTTATAGATACCTGGAACTACACAAAGAAGAAATACAAAATCAAATTAAAAAGTTGATAGATCAAAAATTTATACAACCTTCAAACAGTCCATGGAATGCCCCAGTTTTGGTGGTTCCAAAGAAAATAGATAGTTCCGGAAAAAAGAAATGGAGATTAGTAGTCGACTATAGGAAACTTAATGATAAAACCATAGACAATAGATATCCGATCCCAAATATCATTGATTTATTAGACAAGTTAGGCAAGTTTAACTGTTTCAACACACTCGACTTAGCGAACGAAATAGTATACAGAAAACCTCATTTAGTGACCAGGGACACTACAAATTCTTAAGAATGCCATTCAGGTTAAAGAATTCTCCACCATGTTCAACGACTTATTGCTAATGTTTAAGAAAATTAAAAAATGTCATGTTATACTTAGATGACATAATAAAATTTAATTCAGGACTCCAAGAATATGATAGCAATTTAAAAGCAGTCTTTGACAGATAAGACATGCAAATTTTAAAGTACAACTCAATAAAACTGAGTTTCTCAAAAAAGAAGTGGCATATCTTGGCCATATCATGATTCCAGAAGATGTTAAACCTAATCCACAAAAAATTGAACCAATACAAAAATTTCCTCTTACAAAAACTGAAAAGGAAGATAAATCATTGCTAGGATTGATCGGTTATTACAGAAAATTCATAAAAAATTTTGCACACCTGACAAAACTTTTGACAAAAAGCTTAGGACAAAAATTAGATATAAACGATCCTGAATATATAGAATGCTTGCAAAAACATTTTAATTAATGAACCAATATTGCAGTATCCTGATTTTTCAAAAGAATTCCTTCTTACAATAGACACAAGCAATGTTGCCATTGGCGCTGTTTTAAGCCAAAAATCTGATAATGCTGATTTACCTAACGTTTACGCTAGTCGTACCTTGAACGAGAGCGTATCGCACCTTTCCACAATTGAGAAAGAATTGTTAGCCGTAGTTTGGTCAGTCAAACACTTCAAACGGTATCTTTACTCAAGACATTTTACTATATTTATGGATCAAAAACTGCTTCAGTGGTTGTTTTCAATCAAAGAACCGAACTCTAAACTTATGAGGTGGCGGCTCCAATTAGAGGAATACGATTATGATATCAAGTATAAAAGTGGCAAGGAAAACGCTGTTGCCGATGCCTTAAGTAGAATACAATTAAATATATCATAATGTATAATCATAAATATATATTATCAATTTAACGATAAAATTGATGTTCCAGGTACCTCCTCGTCTTCATAAAAGGAATTGCCAACAAGGACATTACACATAACGCAGGAATCTTAACTATAAACCTGTGGCCCGCCAAAATACAAACGCACACGTTAATACATTATTATGATCTCAAAACTATACATAAGGAATATGAAATTCATACAACAGAATACAACAAAATTCTTGCAACAATTAAAACTATTCTGACTATACTACAAGACTTAGAGACCCCAATTAACCTTCTGAATTATACAAAAATTACCGTAGAAAGAAAATTCGACAATATAAAAATCCATTCAAATAATAGAACAAGATGAGGATTAATTAATGGACTCGACACTGTAATAAAATTAACTTAGACTATGATGATGGCAAACATTTCAACCCAGTTTTAAGTTACGTAAAGGAAAATCAACTAAATATCCAAAACCAATTAATCGCACAATATTCTGCCAATAACAAAATCATTGATAATTTTAAGCAAACTATAGAATCTATAAAATATAACAGTGAAGAATTGGAATATAAAATATTACAACTAAATAGGAAGATTCGATATATAACTGATTTAACAATTGTAAAAGAAACACTTCATCACTTACAAACATTATTTAATCTAGTTATGAATATAGTTCAAGATATTGCGAATTCCATAATATTTTGCATTTTGCAAACAGGGAACGTATAATAAATACATATGAGGAACTTTCAAAAAATGTTATGCGTTATGCAACCCAGATGGCTTTCGAAGTAAAATTAGAAAATATTTTGGAATATGAATATTTAATTAAAGTCAGTTGTAAAATCCATAATAATGAAATCATTACTAGCTTGTCGATACCTTCTAAATGAGGCCAAACTTGTGTAACTGTAATTCCTGAAAACAAATTTGTACTGAAAGCAACAAAAAGTAATTCTTTAATTTTGTTAAACAATAAATGTAAACACGTAAATTGCAGATTCTAATCTATCTATAGGTATCTTGTCACTGATCCAGTTGCGTTGAAGAAATTATGCTGAATGAGACATCGACTTCCTGCACACTTGTCAGTCTGCACATGACAAACAACCACATCAAGCTGATAAAATAAATAAACAAATATTTAATCGTATTTATTACACCTGGCAAATTAACAACTGTCACATGTAAATGACGATCTACTAGAAAGGGAATCATCTTGCCTACGAATCAACATCTAGGGGACACCGAAAAATTCTGCGTGAAATCGAACCAATAAATTCAATGGCGAACTTAAAATTCATTTAAGGAAATTTTCTCTCCAAGATATACCCTTGAATCCTCTAATCCCTGCAAATATCCACAAAAATATAAATGACGATAATAGAGGTTCAACGTTTATAATGTATTGTATGTTGATAATCATTATGTTAATTATTGTTTTTATAATTATATATTATTATTGCTTAAGCTCAAAGTTTGGCGAAATCGAATTAAATAAAATTAATGTTTTATCACCATGTAAAGGATACCACAGAGTGGAACAATAGTCTAGAATTGGTCTGACAAATGTACGGTACAGTTTTTACAACCGATGAATTATCAAAATCTTTACACAATCTAAAAATGAATCCTAACTTTTAAAAGCTTTATTCCTCTTATTAATCCTCCCTTATTAATGGTATGGTGAAAAAAGATACTAGGAAGCAGGGTTTGCACTCCCCAGGCACTGCAGCCTTCTGGCTTATTGTACCTTCCTAGTTCCTTAGTTCAGTGTAATAGAATCAATCCTTTTTCTCACAAGTATCAGGTCATTGAACAGTTGCTTCGCATTCGAAGATGATATGAGTGGCTGTTTTCTCTTCCTCATTACATGATCTGCAAATGGGTCATTGTTGTACATACCCATGTTTAGATGTTTTATCAGTTGCCAGTGACCTGTTAGTAGTCGTACCAATCCTCTGAGAATCTGTCTTGTAGAAGAGAAATTACCCTCATCTAATTAAGGATAGGCCACAAGAGGTTTAGCTCGTTTTAGGTCTTGCATGTAGAGAAAGGTTGCTCGATCAACGCTCAATAAGGTTGGTTATATATGTGTAAAAGGTGATGAAGGAACATGGAGTGAAATTATTGAAGGGTGCAATTCCTGGTGTGTAGGAATGCCAACCATATGACAATACGAGGTTGAGCTTGAACTTGAAAATGAATATTTTGGTCCCCTGTTCCTATTTTTATAGGATGTTTGGATGTTTTGGATGGATCTATTTGTTGCATGAAATTGAATATATTTATTAGCTTGAATGTTTAGTGTGAAGGGGTCGATGGCAGAATATTGAGTAACGCACCAATTTTTGATTAGATTAGTTATATAACTTGTGTAGAGGGTGATGGATGAATATCAAGTACTCCACCACCAAAATTGAGTAAATGTTATGTAAATAGGGAAGAATGTATTTAAGAATGAGTTGATCTGGGAATTGCAGTTGGTTTGAGTCCTGCTCATGACATTAATTTTTCAATTCAACCATACTTTGCATAATAATATTAAAGTCATTTCTTTGGTTAATTGGACAAACCACAAACATATATTAATGACTCAGATATGGTAACCAAATTATAATGAAATACTAATTAAAATATATTAAATGAATGATTAAAAAAAGTTAAGGAATTTGTGATTGATCTGTAAAGATTTGATTTGTATGACATAAGTGATCTTGTGTAGACGACATTTGTAGGTAGATTATTCAGATTTTCTATGACGAAGTGTGAGAATAATGTTGATCCAACTAATTTCTGGGAGTTCTGTTTTAAAGTTTCATGCTATGGCTACAAGTTTTTGAGGAGGTATGTAGAGAGAAAAGTTGAGGCAAAGGTTAAAATATTTATTAAGCAATGTAATGAAGGTATAAAAAATAAATTAATAAAGTAAGTTTAAAACATAATAAAATCTTAAATAAATTTTAATAAACAATATAAAATTCTATGTTATAAGATCAATACATTTGTTTTACAATTACAACCAAATATGAGAAAAATTATATATTATCAATAATCCACTTCAATTTACCACGGAGCAAGTTCATTTTCCTTTTGCTTATTTGTTGTGAGTTCTCCTTTTTATGCAGGGCATTAAACCAAACAGAGTATTCATCTAATTTCATAATATATTTAGCTTTATGTTTGCCAGTATCTAATTTTCTTTGGAATGTTTTCAATTTTCTCTTTTCAACATGTTCACCCTGTAGGCTAGCCGAAGGTAAATTTAGTGATGAGTTCAATACAATTACATTATTCACTTTCATTAATTTCAACATTTTTAAAATGTCAGAATTTGAACTGTGATCTGTGTAAAGAAAATGGTGTATGCCATATTTCTCCAATGTTGAAATGGTTCTATTATGTATAACGTAGTGGGCTGATAAAATAATTGTTAAGGAAGGTCCTGAATTATCCCTGTAAAAAAATAGCATTCATTAATTGTTGGTTAATAGCAGACAAAATTGAGAATAACTGTTTCGGCTATTGCCAAAGAAAAAAATAAAGAAAAAGTGAAATTAAGCAACAGGAATCTTCGCAAGGAACCAATTAGTCATGAGTCACCCTCGTTGGAAGAACCAGTCGCCTCAGCCAGAAGCAACGTGTTTTGCAAAACATGATGGTCTCCAGCCAGTCTTCTCAGCCCCCTTTTATGACCAATAATGGCTACTTGCACAGACTTGTTTGATAAAGAAAGAAAAATAAAACTTAAGGGTAATGGAGAAAATCGTAAGAGTCGAGGGAATGGAACAGCCTTCTCTCATCCCTTGAGAACAACTGGATTGACGGAGCCTCTCCCCCTTCTTTAAGATCAATGGTCACCTTTAACTGCGATTCAAAATCAAATTACTTACTGGTGTAAGCAATAGCAAAAAGATCTCAGATACTTTCTCCAAATATAGTACTCGATCAATAAAGGTTTATACTTAACAAATTGTGGAATAAGTTAAAGTAAATCACCTAATTCAAAACAAAAAAATGGAAATTATTGTAGCGATAATACAAATTTAGAGGAAACATAATAACAAAGGAATTCCTAGTTTTTATGAACATAATCACAAAATGTGAACATTAATGTTGAGAAGAAAAAAAAGTTCATATGTTGCAAAAAGACCTAATAATATTGCTGGAAGTGTCTCTGAAGGTACTGGTACAGGAGGAATTTTAAAAGAGGAAGGGAATCAGATTTGTGCATTGGCAAAGAAAGAGAATTCCAGAAATTTGTGCTCGAGCTAGTAAGGGCCCCTCAAATGTAAAGGTTTTATGACAAGGGAGAAATAAGTTATTCGGAAACAGGCGAGTGTTAAGAGAGTGGACAACTGGTTTGGACGTAGATGGAGGTCAATGAGCATTTATGAATTGGTAAAGGAAGGAGCATAGGAAATACTTCCTACGGAAGGAAGGATAAAGGATATGGCTGAATATTGATGTGGGACTGAACAATGTGGATACTGAAAATAAATTTGACACAATAATTCATCAAATCATTATCAATCGTGATAAAAAAAGTTAAATTGTGATTAAATAATTAATATAAATAAATAAGTAATAATAATGAAAAATGCTTTCCAATCAAACATACCGCCAGATAGATTTCTTAATTTGAAAATCCCCAACAGGAATTGTACGAATATTTGTTGTTGTAATGTCTGTGGTAAAGTACTTTGCTAGGTTGAGCCTACTCAAAATTTCCATCTTCAAGGGACTCACATAAATTTTTTTCTGAAACAGACACAGTCTTTATACCCATTTATTTCCTTAATGCCACACACATTATAATTCAAATATTTTATGACTATTCATTTTTTCCTGTACATTTGTACAAATCAGATGAAATCAACAATTGTCATTTTTTTTATGGGTTTACTATTTTAATAAAAACAACTCATATCAAAACCCAGTATCTTTACTATTCATTAATATAAGTACATTAACTTCATTCTATAACATAACACGTACAAAATCCCCCATTAACCGCCAAGACTCAATCTAGGTTCTCCTATTATTCTCAACCACTACGTCACACTCGCAACACATTTAAATTTAGAAATTAAATATTTTCAAAATGGCAAAAAATAAATAAAATAATAATAATTTTCAAGGACTCACATCGAGTGCTTTAGCCAGCCTAGATAAAATTTCTTCATATCCCAGAATTGAAGTTGTTATGTTCACAATTTTACCATTATTGCTCCTTAAAAAAATACAAAAATAAATAAAAATTACAAATATTTGTTGGAAAAGATAAGAAGAAGATCAAACTGCCTTGACCCCTCTTCCTTCCGACTCTAAAAATTAATTATTAATTGTAGGTTGATCTAAACACAATTAAATACAAATATTTGTATTAACAGTGAAGTACGCTCCAAATTTTAATTATAGATCAGGTTTGAAGTTTTACCCTGTGTGAATTTATGTATTAGTATGAATGATGGGAGGAAGTAGAGATTATGAACAACCAGTTGCACCCCCCCCCCCCACAACCTACAGTTTACATAATGTAACTTTTATAGTAGCTTTATGGGTAGGCCCTCAATGTTATTTTGGGTACTCTGAGTTCCAAAAAGCTAAGATTAGGTTCTTGTATGCACTAGGATGAATGTATTTACCTACTTAACATTGAGTTAGGATAGGTTAATTAGAGACAGAAAAGAATCCAACATGTCACATCGAGAAGGGATGAATGGTCTAGATGAAAACCACTAAGCAGATATATGTAGTAAGCAAAAATTGTATTAACAAATTTAAAAGTATAGCTTGAATATCTCAAATCATACAATCTCAATATTCCACTGAGGCCCACCTTTATTCATGCTAATAAACACATTCAAAACATAACCTCTCACACAATTGATACAGTTAAAAAAGAATTTGTGAGCTGTCGGGATAGCTGATATCACCCCTATCATTCTATAAACATGTAATAACTATTTTGGTAGCTCTGGGGTACTCAATTATCCACTGAAGGACCACAACAGTCATGCTAATAAATACAAGTATTGTACAAGCTAGTACATGCATTTACGTAACAGTGTTGCACCTATTCTTGCTGATTTTGTTTGTAAGTTATGTTTCTACCATTTTCCCAACTTGTGATCAACATGATTTTATGGTTAAACCCTATGATTGAGACCATGGAAATATGCTTTTCCTGCAAAACTAAGCACTTTCCTCTTTGCACACTTATCCTGGTATGAGAATTAACTTAGCAAAGTGGCTATTCAGTTACATATTAGTGCCACACAGAAAACTAGGTTTCTATTGGCATAGTTGTCATGTTTCTGCCTGTGTCCTTATAATTTTCCTCAAATATTTCTTTCTGTGAAAGAGAAAGGAGTTCCTTCGTCTTCCTTGTTAAGAGATTTATTTATCTCTTAGCTTGCCTCATGCTTTTGTCCAGTGGGTTTTTCTTTCTCAGTAGTTTTTCTTTCCAGCTCTAAGTTTAGCACACTTTCTGGTGCGTCTAGCGGTTCTGGTCCCATATATGACATCCACCACCCAGCAAAGTAAGTGTCCATGTGTCAACCATGTACGACCAATTCTGAGTTGGACCATACATTGAATTTTACTATTTTTAGAGTGTATTGTATACTTTAGCAAGAGGAATATTCCATTCATGGCAATATTATTTTAAAAAGTTGCTTATAACCCTCCACCCAAAAACTACTGATCTGCAGTTTCTGTAGGCCATTTTCTAACATTTAGGTCTACCTATTCTTGGTATTTTGGTCAGATGGCAAGTATAAACAGAAATTATTGCAAACAGCCACACAGGTTCATCACCTTATATATATTACGCAGGGTGGGTGACCAGGACCCGAGGGGTTAGAAGCCTGGGTTGGCCCGTACCCCATCCCTAAAAGGTCCGGGACCTGGTCGGTTCACGAGTCCTGCATAAACCTATTGGACTTATTAACAAACCCCAGGATTTTGGACCATTTTAACCTGGGGAGTGTTTTAGTTATGTCCTCTCCTTCAAAGGTGTCGAATCTTTCCCTAGCATACCTATCACATTCGGCTAGGTAGTGTCGAGCCGTTTCCTCTTTAGTTTCGCAGAAGCGGCAGAAAGGGTCTGGTAGGGAGCCCATTATGAAGAGGTGTCTTCTCAGGGGGCAATGGCCCGTCAGGATGCCTATCAGCCTCCTAATTCTCCTCCTAGAATTGGAGAGTAACCATTTCGCTTCCTTGGGTTTGATTTCCTTCAGAAACTCCTTCGATTGCCTGCATCCGGGGGACGTATTCCATTCCTTGAGGAATAGTTTCATTCTCCAGCAACTTATACTCTCTTTTGCCGTGCTTAAAGGGTGGGGTAATACTGGTTGCGGGCCGACAAACACAGTATTAGATCCTTCCTTTGCCAGGCTGTCCGCCTCTTCATTGCCGTAGTGTCCCTTATGAGCTGGTATCCATATAAGGGTTACCCTATTCTCGTACCTGGTAATGATCCTGTTAATGAGTTCAACCGTTTCCTCCACCAGTCTAGATGTTGATAAATCTTTTTGTAATGCTTTTAGACTGGCCTGACTGTCAGAAAAAATTTTTATGTCTTTTCCCCTTATCCTGTTAGCCATAAGTGTTCTGCAGCAGACATTGATGGCCCAGACCTCTGCCTGAAAGACAGAGGTGTTATTACCAAGAGGGGAGGAGATGCTGATCCCTAATTTGGGTATGTGTATTCCAGCACCGCTTCCCTTATCCTTAATGAGTGAACCATCAGTGAAGCATTCAAGGCTGCGGTGGTCATCTTCTGGTTTATAGTTACCGTCATAGGGAGTAACTACCTGAAAATACTTTTTCCCTAAAGGTGTTTTCACCTTTTTGTCGCTTACACCCAGTAGTTGGTTGTTGATCTTACTCAATAAGTATAAAATTTTCGAGTGTCCTATATAATTTCCCTTATGATTCCAGCTGCCTTCACTGATTAGTCTATAGCAGCTGGTTAATGCTTTAACCTTGACCTCAATATGTAGTGGTGTGGTGTCGGTTATCACCTCCAAAGCTAGGGTTGGTGTACTGGGAAAAGCTCCCGTCATCATCATACAACCCAGTCTTTGAAAAGACCTTAGCCTGTTAATAGCCCCTTTGTTTTCAAGCCCTTTCCACCAAACTAGGGCTGCAAATAAAAATCTTGGTAGTATAATCATGGTGTATAACCACTTTGCCACCCATGGTTTAATACCCCATGTTCTACCGACGATTCTTCTACACTGCATCATAGATATAGTGCCTTTTCTATGTATATTTTTAATGTGGCCTTTCCAATCAAGTTTCCTATCCAGTGTTATCCCAAGAAATTTGATTGAATCCTTTAATTTTAGCTCAATACCCTGATATTTTGGGTTTTTAAAATTGCCTAATGATCTTCTCCTGCTGAACATTATCAGTTCCAGTTTGGCAGGATTTATCGAAAGGCCTTTGTCGCTGCACCATCCAGTTAGCAACCCCAATGCCTCCTTCATCAGTAGTGATATGGTCAGAGGATCCTTGCCTGTGATCATTATGATTCCATCGTCTGAAAATAATTGGCTATAAAAGCCTGATGTGTTCAGAAGCTCTAGTAAGCTGTTTACTGTGATTAACCACAGTAGGGGGGAAAGACAACCTCCTTGTGGACAGCCTCCTGTGACTCTGATTTTCAGAGTACTGCTACCTAAGCACATGTTTGTTATCCGACACTCTAGGTAGGTTTTCACCCATCCTATGAGGTGTTCGTCTATGTTATATTTATTTAGTGCTGCTATAATGCATGAGGTGTCTGCATTGTCAAACGCTCCTTGGATATCAAAGAAGCATCCTAATGTGTAATCATTATTGTATAATGATTTCTCAATCTTTCCTACCAGTGAATGCAACGCCGTTTCCACTGATCTTCCTGGTAAATAGGCATGCTGATTAGGATGTATCAAGTTATTGATACCACAGTCATGTCTAATATATTTATCTAAAATTTTCTCTAATATTTTTATGAAAATAGATGATATACTTATAGGTCTATATGACTTAGGTGTTTGATAGGAGACCTGTCTCTTATACACATC
>CM077100.1:37399008-37462269 GCA_039619505.1 Cimex hemipterus | reverse complement strand
GTGGCTATACAAGGTGTTACCTCCTCGCGGTTCACCGCCCAAGTCCCCGTTCATCACCTTGCCCATAAGGAAATCTAAAAATAAAAGTAACAGCAAAAACAATTGGCAGAACAAATAAAAACCTCTAAACATGCCCATTTGCTCAAAACTAAATTGTAACGTTTTAATAATATTCTTAACAATCATAAATGCAAATTAAGAATTTAAAGAGCTTACCATATCAAATTGATCAATGCTTCCAGAATCTCATCCCTTGACGGGATAGTATAAGGACACAAGTAATAAGTTCCATCTAAGAATAACTTATCTAGTAACTGCAAAGAAAATAAACCAAATAATTTTATTTTCAACTGTAAAGTTCTTAAATTCACTAATTTCGTGGTCTGCTTGATCAATTAATTAAGGTTTTTAGTTGAGATGAAATAGACAATCACACGAGCAGGATTCGAACCCACAATCTTTGGCTAGGTACACCGCTGCTCTACCAATTGAGCTATTATTGTAACCTCGATCCACTCGGACATCAACTCCCCATCTCAACCTCACCTTCTTTTTTTCTCAGTTTTCTTTCCTTTTTGCCATTTTTCAACTGTCGTGTATCGGATATTTAATACATTAAATTAATTAACGTTTTTAGTTGAGATAAAAAACAGTTATTGGCACGAGTGGGATTCGAACCCACGACCTTCGGCTAGATACGCCGCTGCTCTACCGCCTGAACTATCGTGACCTCAATCCACTTGGACATCAACTCCCCATCTCAACCTCACCTTACGAGTTTTCCCTTCTTTTGCTATATTCCAAAGAATCCAAACCGATTGCACATTTGAAATATGGCAAAAAGGAGGGAAAACTCGTAAGGTGAGGTTGGGATGGGGAGTTGATGTCCGAGTGGATCGAAGTCGCGATGGCTCGAGTGGTAGAACAGCAGCGTATCTAGCCGAAGATTGTGGGTTCGAATCTCACTCGTGCCATTGACTTTTTTGCATCCCAACTAAAAACCTTAATTAATTTAATGTATTAAATTGGTCAAGCGGACCACGAACTTAGTGAATTTAATTAAGTAGTATACTTTACTAAGAGAAGTATACTTTACTAAAGCTCTCCGTGGTCAATTCATTTGTCATCGAGAATCCAATCCGATTACATGACATTTGAAAAATGGCAAAAAGGAGGGAAAACTCAAAAGGAGGGGTTGAAATAAGAAGTTTTGTTCGAGTAGTATGAAATTTTAAGAAAATTAAGTGTAATTTTTCGTATAGTTAAATTTGTTTTTAACAATTTTCACCCCATTGTTAAATATATTTCATGTCATATTAAGGTTACAAAAGTAATTCAAAACTCAAAAGGTGGGGTTGAGATGGAAAGTTGGCGTCTGAGTAGATCGAGTGGTAGAGCAGCAGTGTATCTAGCTGAAGATCGTGGGTTTGAATCCTGCTCGTGCCATTGATGTTTATTCATCTCAACTACAAACCTTAATTAATAGTAAAGTTTTTATTGTAACTGTTAATAATTAATGTGTTATAATGATGGAATCAATTAAATTGAACCTTCCCATCTGATGTGCCTCGTGAAAAGGACAAAAGTGGATTCTGCAGCAACATGACAGGATTAAATCTGCAATTATTGGCATACAAATAGGTTCCAAATTCACCTACAAACAGGTATTAAACTTTAAACATTCAAACTTTACGTCAACATTTCTTAAAAATTTTAACATTACCTTCAAGAAGAACAACTATGGATCCAGGTCGATAATTCGAATTTAAAAATGTAAAACTGAATTTCTTTTTAGAGCTAGTAACACTGCATTCTTGCCCTTCATTCACAGTTATAAATGTTACATCTTTCATCTAAAATTATACAATCCAATAAAAAATGATTTGCATAAATTCTCCTTGAGTTGTAAAAAGTTATGTTCTCAAAAAAATTTCTATTTTCTTGGACATTTTCCCAATAATTTAGTAACATTTGAAGAAGAAGAAGAAAATAAATGTTATTCTGCGGCTCTGGGCCACCTTGAACAACAAAAAAGTATAAAATTTGGCACAATTTGTGTCAAAATGAATAAAGATTTAAATGTAATATAAAAAAATAATTAAATGAAATGTACAAAATTAAATAAAATAGGAAAAAGTAACCATCAAAATTAAATAAAATAGGAAAAAGTAACCATCAAAATTAAATAAAATAGGAAAAAGTAACCATCCTTATTGTTAATTAGTGGTGACGGGAGGCAGTCTTAAAGGTGGAAATGGTTGAGGGAATGGAGTTCAGTAGGGAATTCTAGTGGTTGTAAGAATGGATAAGGAAGGAGCAACCAAAAGTGGTGGATTTGTAGGAGAGGCGAGTAGAGATCTGAAGGGCGGGAGGAGTGTTGTGAGAGTGTGTACAAGACTTAACTGTTAACAGATTATAAATATAGGAAGGGGAATTCCAAGGTTTTGAAAGAAAAACAGAGATCGGTGTGTAGTGTGAACAGAGTGGATGAATAGGAAGTAAGGATCGGAGAAGGGGATGATGGGATCCATACACTAAAGCCTGAGACTTATTCATATTGCAAGAGTCCATTTCCAGGAGCTGATGGTTTTAGTATTTGTGCTTATTTACCCCAAAATGTGTTTTTAGATACCACACATTGAAAGACGTAGTATAAACTTGTTTCACACATTCATGTAATATTTGATTTCTTGTTGTAGCATGTTTATTTATGAAGGTAAGAAAGTGAACATAGTTCTAGAACAAAATCCACAAATTTAATGAATACTTTATAAACAACAAACATATATAAGATCAAGGTGTTAATTTAATACTTTATTATACCTGAACATTTGGAATTTCGGTACGACAATTAAAGGCGATGTAATCAGTGACTAAATGTACTGATTTGTTTCCATCAAATAATTCTATATTTGGGATAGTTTTATTCCTTTCTGTTGAACTCCTTGAGGCAGAACCGCTGACTAAATCTAAACTATTATTCGAGCTGAGGATAGTCACTTCTCGTCGTTGCATTTGCAGGATTAAATTTGTTTCATTTTCAGTTGAATCACGAACACAATCAGTTCCAAGATCACATATTTTTGTTGTTACATTTGTAGCACTTTTATCTGAGTTTTCACCACTTAGCTGCAAATGGAAATCTGTGTATGAGAATAAAGATTTTTGTGTCATGTCACTGTTTTCTACACAATTTTGTTTAGCACCAGCAATATTCTCCATTATGCCTGTTGAATTTAATGTCTGGGTTCTAAATAGGTTATAATTAATAGTAGTTAGTTCTTCAATGGAATTAGAAATAATTTCTGAAGATCCGTTATCAGTTAGAAGCAAATTTTCCATATTAGGGCTGCTGCCTTTTTCGACAGGCACATCCTTTCTTTCATGATTTATTACTTGTTCAATCATCTCATCGTTATTTATTTCAGAGGAAGAATCATCAAGGTACTTAGGTACACTTCGAGTACTTTTACTCAGTTCTTCTAGCAGAAAATTTTCAACTGCATTATTGGATATCTCCCCTGAATTATGAACTTTCTGAAAATCGATCAGATTCCCTGAACTTCCAGAAGAGATTTCATTCTTTGATCCAAGACTTGTTTTAATTAAACCACCTATTTTACCATGCAACGATTTTGAATCCTCTGGTAAAGACATGTTCACATTGGTAGAACAATCACCGCCCATGACTGGGACAACACATTTTGGAGTAGTGTTTAAAGAGGTAGAATTAAATGTTAGGTGAGTGCGTGCAGTAGAAAATTCAACATCTGCCACAACTTCCTCTATAGTGTCATGGAAAATATCATCATCAGATAGTGCATCAATGTTACTTTTTGCATCATCAAATTCATCTGAGTCCACATCCATTTTGTTCTTTCACTTCCAACCAAGATTTGAGCTACAAAAGTATCAAGTTGATACATTATTTAACAATAATATAAAAAATTAGTGATGGTGTTATTAGTTAAAAAATTTAGATAGTAACAAGATTCTTTTGAAGTATGAAGCACCAATGAAAAATAAAACAAATTCTATGTGATAAACCAGATCAGATAATTATTTTTTTATTAATATTATTATTTTGAGTATAGCCAAGGTCATTAAAGTCGTATACCAGTTGATTAAGGAATAAGAATTATATATGCCATAGTTAGGAGTTAAGGGCTCGTATCCCAACTCAGCCTTAGGATTTTTATTCGATTAGAGTTTTAAAAAGTATTGTGAAATGGTTCCACCGGTTGATGTCAATTAATGAAATATTAAAAAAAACTTAATTTGTAACAAATGACAACTGAATTCAGCCTGCAAACTTACCTTAATTGTAGGTTTAATTATCAACAGCACGAAACTGCACAACGGAATGGAAAAATAGATGTTTTATTTTATCTTATCAAAATGGGAACAATTATTAAAGTTTTATAACAATGTATAATCAATTAATTAGACAAAACTATAACGGAAGCCTAAAACCTGTTCGAACTTCCAGGCGCGAAAATCCAACTTCCCCGGTTTTTCTAATTGTTATACCCAATACCCATCAGCTGAATGTTTGTGATAAGCGAGGTGGGAAGACGGTAGGTTACGATTTGGCAATAATATTTCTTGCGTTTAGTTTTTGTTTTTCAGTTTTTTTAAAAGGATTATTTAATCAATTTTATTGTTTTTATAAGTTAAAAAAATTCATTCACATCCCTAAATTAACTTGGGTTTTTGTTTCATAGTATAAACTATGGATAGACGTGAGTAATTGTGATATTGAATTTTCAGTTTTTTAATCTTTGTTCAAATCATAGGTACTATATCCTTAATAGCTGTTAATCTCTCCCATATCATTAATTCAGAGTTTACACTGCCAGATATTTCATTATTGATCCAGCTAGATTGTTGACATTTTTTTGTGGCACACAATTGGGACAGAAAAGAATTATATAGTGCTTCAAGTTGTATTGGGCCAGCCTCTGATGCGAGCTGGGAGTGTTTTATCCCGAATTCTGGACATAGTAGCTTACTCTTAACTGTGCCAGTTGGCCAAGCCAGCCCCCCCTGATGGACATGATTTTTAAAAATAAATATGGCCAGGTATACAAACAACTTCAAACTCAGATGCTAACCCTAGGCAAAGCCTTTGGAAAGGTAGATTGACGGGCCAGGAAACAGAATGATATGCCCTGGGTCCTTCTAGCCATATTTGTCAAGGATGATGTTACGGTATTGGCCAGGTTGTTTACACTATTACAGATCTGCATTCTTAGAACTTAAAGTGGAATTCAGTCTTCTTCCGTTTCATGGACACTCCTGTGGCACTGTACTGTATACACAGCTGAACACGTACTTGAGGTCATCTGAGGCAATGAATGCTCTGCCTCCCCCTCCCCCTAAATATTCCTCATCAACAATCCTTTCCCTAAAACCAACTGTGTATGCAACCTTGAGTTCCACCTAGACTCACATTATCCTGGACTCAACACACTCGCATAAAAAGAATGGAATTAACCAGATTTGCATACAGACTTACAGACAACTACACTCCTTACCCTCCTTGCATCATTTGCCGATGACATAGCCATCCTTTCCTCTAATCCTGATCCTTCGTTTGCTTTGTAGGAGCTCCAGTCCAACTAATAGTGAAATAGAGCAACTTTGGAAGTTAGTAATAATAAAAACAATTTAACTTCTGAAGGGAAACCTTTCATGTAATGTTCAATCCCTAAAGTTGTAGGGGCTCCTACAAACTTGGATTCTCATTCAGGACTCATTTTTTGATCTAGACATCTAAATAAACAAACAGATAAGAACTGAATAGACTACTTTATAAACCACTTGGATGCACCTCTAACAGGTCGACAAAAAAATAAACTATCACTTTACAAAACCTAGTGAAACCGATTTGGCTGAATGGACTAGTACTATGTTGCGCAGCTAAACCTACCAACATCCAATGAATTCAGTCAATATTTTCTTTTTCTTACTTATTTTAGTTAGTTTATTGTATCATTTTATTTATTATATCAATTTTCATGTTTTATTTTCTTTTAGGGGCAAAATAAGATACCAGCTATGGTTGAATATATGAGCTTTTGACTTTTGTATGTGCAGAATGGTTAAAAAAAAATCATGTAAGTTGTCAAACATGTTTTAAAAATAGTTTTTAGCTTAAAATATGTTTTTATAAAACATAATTTAAATTTTATAGCATGGATGTTGATAAAAAACTGCCGATGAACTCTGCATGGACTGATGTTGGAGATTTAACGCTTGATTTTGGTCCAGTAGAGACTGTCCATTGCTGGAAGCGAATGCCTGAATGTGACAAATTCGTTGGTGCAAGGTGAGATAATTCCATCTCAAATTTTCCCCTCAATTTACACCATAAACATGTTATGGAAGATTTGTTGTATTTTCAAATTAAACTTTTCAAGGCATTGTAAATTGTATATTCAATAGAAAAATAAATAAATAATGCAGGTAGATAAAATTCAGATTCACCCTTTATGGCAAAGTTTATTTGCAACTGAAACAAGCCGGGGCATGTATATTGCCAGGAAGAAAAGAAACCGTACAAATCATAGTGCGAGACCTTTGCAGGGTGAGATTTCTACTAATGGAAGAGGAAAAGATCGGGTAAAATGTCTTAGGCTTCACAAAGAGCTAAACACTTTCAATTTGGTACCCCGAAAGGCTGTTAACACTCTGAGACAACAATTTTTTTTAATATAAATAACCTTAATTTTAATAATAAAACAATATGAAAAAAAAAATCTTTTGTCTAAATAAATATTACTTGGTAGAGTCATATGCCATCTAAGGAGACAACCTAGGCCTCTAGTTTGCATCTTTTGTAAAGGCATTTTGTTTTATTATTTTTTCACTTTTCTGATTTTCGTTTTACTGTACACAAACTTCAACAATTAGTTGTTTTGTCATTATTTAAGGGAGAAAGAAATTTCATTTAAAAAAATAAACATTTATAATAAATGTATTTGAAAAATTGACATTAAAAAATTAGTAATTATTTACAAACTAATTAATACAAACTATTTACGCAAAAATTATTATTTAACTAAAATTATTTACAAAAATTAATTCATTTAGGTGATCTTTGAAACACTTGGGACACAGTTCAAATTTTCTGGCACCGGTGATAATTACCTCGCCCCTCAGCTCTTTTTTGCAATTTACGTAAATAATTTGTCCTTTTTGTCCCTCATGAAAAATAGGGTAGTAGTAAAATATTCAATAAGAGGATAAAGACAGGACAGTTAAGATATTTCCTAAACACCAGAGACTTTCACTTCCTAAAGAAGTCTTCTAGCTTCTTAAGAAGTTATTCATGAGTAGCATCTGAATAGGGTGAAAGACCAACTTTTCAGCGACAATATGGTTCAAATAACAATTTTACCTTTTTCATCATTCATTTATCAGCTTGTCCTAAAAAATAAAAAAGCTAATTTTAAAAACTTTAGCCCTGAAAAATGTAAATACAATTTTATATTTATCATTATAATGACCGATTTAATCAAGTGTCAATGGTTTGTATTTTGTCAATAGCTAAACCAGAACAGTGGGTATAATATTGCCTGGATCTCAAATGAAACCCACCCCTCTGGGGAAATATGAAGATTGTACAATAAACTGATACAGATGCGGTGCTAAAGATTGTAAAGAAGCAAACACTTTTTCACCTTAACCTAAATCTTAGTTAATATGACCTGAAAACTTTCTCACATTGTATTAAATATAATTGTTACTATATAATATTGAATTACTTTTTATTTTTCTGGTATTTTTTATTTGAATTTTTTGTTTAATTTTATTTTGTTTAATTAATTTTTTTTATATATATAGACGAAGTAAACATACAGTGGTCGCTTATAAAGATGCAATATATGTTTTTGGAGGAGACAATGGGAAAAGTATGCTCAATGATTTATTAAGATTCGATGTTAAAGAAAAATCGTGGGGTAGATCATTTTCCACTGGTGCACCTCCAGCTCCACGATATCACCATTCTGCCGTAGTAAGTATTTTGTTAGAGATAATTGCTTTTTCACTTTTTGATGAATAATAATTTTTTTTTACAATTATATTTTGGATTTGTGTTAGATGGATATTTGACAAAAATTAATCTGTTGCATCAGAATTAGATCTTTTATTTTAATATGGAGTAACTTGTATTATATAAATTTTATTGTTGAAAAAAACCAAAACTGCTAAGTCAAACTTCTGATTTTAACTTTTTTTTAAATAATAAATTACACACGATAAAATGTTTTATAGGTTTATAAATCTTCAATGTTTGTGTTTGGCGGATATACTGGCGACATACATTCTAATTCAAATTTAACTAATAAGAATGATCTCTTTGAATATAAATTCCTTTCAGGACAATGGGTAGAATGGAAATTTTTGGGAAAGTATGTCTTTATAATTATTTTGTAAGATATTTTTATTTATCTGTTCAATCAATATATTATTTTATACAGAATTCCTGTGGCCCGTTCAGCACATGGCGCAGCAGTTTATGATAACAAATTATGGATATTTTCTGGCTATGATGGTAATGCTCGTTTAAATGATATGTGGACAATATCTCTACTTCCGGTAATCAGTTCTTTCAATAATTTTCTAATTTTTGTTTTAACTAGTGTTTTTTTTAATGTCATTTACTCCAAATTTGATTATTGTTATTATAGTTACACTTTGTTTTCTTCCAAATTACTGAAGGTAGCCTTGTATTCATGTGGGAAGTTGAACAAATTGTTGCCCTACAAAATCAAAATTTCCACACACGTTTTGCGTTTCAGACCTTTCTGAACAAATTTGATTCAGTGTCTGTCTGTCTATTTGTGGTCGATTCCTTGTAACCAGCAAAATTCCAAAACCATGACACCAATTTTTATGAAATTTGTAGGGATTGCTTTCTAGATAATACGCATGTGCAAATGTAAAATCCTGTACACTGCTGTATTTCTGAACCCATTTTTTATTCTTGTGCAATTTTCAGGGCTTATGCAAGTGGCTTTCTAAATGATCCTCTATGAATTTTATTCCAAATGGATTAATGTAATTAACGTTCAAGTGCATGCACAAAATGTGAAGAAGCTACACTGCCCACTTACTTTCTCTCATGTCACCCATGATTTGGTATCCACCTTAGTGTTTAGCTGTGTGTGGATCCCAGTCTTTTAAAGGGTATTTGGTATAGTTTACTGAAGTAATTACTTTAGTTACTCCATATTCAGAGTGGTATACGAGTACAGGCTGGTATCCCACAAGGGAGCATTTTCAGTCCTACTTGCTATTCCATTTATTCTGCTTAGTATGATGCTACTATTACTGCCCTCAACACCTTGAAATTTTATCTTTTAACCAGAATCCTATCCAACAAGAACACCTTGAGCTTATTGAAGATGGTGCAAAAAGTGGAGGAGGACAAGACTGTATTATGAGAAATGCAAAAAGTGTACATTTGTAATGCAAAATATAGATACCTCCACTGTATATCAACAACCGACATTCACTCAGATCAGATTCTTTGGACCTAGATGACCTAGACCACAGACTGAGGAGGAATTCCTTCAAAGATTAAGAAACAAGTCTGGAGACTTTTAGGACAGAAATTTGTTTTGACCATCAGAGCTCAACTAGGGATGGTTAGCTCAATTATACAAGATATATTGTATACACTTCGGACATATGGCATGGAACTATCGAGTAATACCAAGCCATATAATGTCTAATGCATCAATCAGGTAATCAAACCCTCTGACAGATTGTCAAAGCTCCTACATCACTAACCACGCTATTCACCATTCCTTTTTACAATGAACTGATCCTGTCCTGAACGTCCTGTTTCCAAAAGTTCCACATCAAGCTTTTGACTTTGACTTGAATTGCTAACCTCCCCTTTTTAAAAAGATAGTTGTTAGTAAGTTGTTTTTCAACGATCTGGATTTTGAGCTTTTAGCTCATCATCTCATCAGGTTGAAGGAGTTCTACAACCATGTCTTTCAGCATGAATTGCAAAAGTGAGCCCACCGATACTTCCGTCAATGCGACGTTCCAATGAGTAGTTGGTTTTAATGCCACTCAGTTTTGAACATTCAATTTTATTCTAATAAAACTGTAATGTTACACATTGTAATTTCTCCTCAGTTCTCTATATTTGGCAGGCTCTATTTTGTATTCTTGGCAGGTAAAAATTAACAATAAACTTTTTCAGGGAGATAGCAGAACATGGGAAGAGGTGAAACAAGCTGGAGATTGCCCACCAACTTGTTGTAATTTTCCTGTCGCAGTGGCAAGAGAGTCGATGTTTGTGTTTAGTGGGCAGAGCGGTGCTAAAATCACTAACAGCTTATTTCAGTTTAACTTTGTTAAAAAATGGTAACACATTTTTTCAGTCAATTATTTTATATGGCAAAACAGCAAAATTTCTTTGTAATAGACAGTCTTGAGCAATGAAATCTACTATACAAAGGTATCTGTTTTTTTGGAGTGAGAAAAAATGTTTAATATTGGCCACAATGACGATTACAAAATATCAACACCTTTGAATCATAAAGGATTTTAGCCTTTTATATAATCAGAAGAATCTTTCAAATTCACAATTCACATCATGCAAAGAGTAAAGTTAAAATTCAAAACGTTTTCTCTCTGTCTACACTCATTTTTTAACTGATAGTTTTATCCAGATTTTCTCTAAAAAATAAAGCCAAGTAAAAATATTTTTTGGGTTCAAAATTGTCAACATTCAAAAATTATTAAATTTTTCCATCTATTTGTGTACTACCTCAGTCCTTTTCACTCCACTAACCTCATAAGGAATCTTATGCACCTCTAAATTTGTCGTGCCAACCTGAAGATGCTTTAAAATCCATTTTCCCAAAATGTTTTGCACTTCTAACACTGTTTATATGATAAGTGGACAGTATTATTCTACAAGAAGAAGTACTTAAACGAGTTTGCAAATGGCATAATCAAAATTTAGGAATATTGGGAAAATATTGAAACAGGAACAAAGAACATAGCGCAAACTGCATTTTTCAGAAAACATTAATTTTCGTGAGGCTTTTGTCCTCTTTTAGGAGAGTTTTAGAAGCAGAGTATAATCGAAAAAGCTGTCCAATCCATTATTGGGAATGTCTATTTTGTACATGGAAGATTTTAATGCCAATACACCGAAAAATCAGAATTTGTCTGTCCAAGGGAGGTAGAAATGGTACTGTTCATAATTTAAAAAAAAAAGGAAACCTATAAAATTATATTTAATTAATAAACAATAATTAATTAATTTAAAAAAGACAATGTATTGGATTGGACATCTTTTTTTATAATATTAAGTAGATGTATGGGTTGTATTTAAAATTTCTCTTTGTTGAAGTATTCATGTAGTTGTTTTTTGTCGGTTTTGCACAGTTGGACAAAAATTTCAACAGAGCATATTCTCAGAGGTGCACCACCTCCACCAACAAGGAGATACGGCCATACTATGGTTGCCTATGACAGACATTTATATGTCTTTGGAGGTGCTGCAGATTCAACTTTACCAAATGATCTTCATTGTTATGATTTGGACACGCAGACATGGTCGGTAGTTGTTCTTGCTCAGGATTCAAATGTACCATGTGGACGGTTGTTCCATGCAGCAGCGGTTGTCGGTGACGCCATGTACATTTTTGGAGGGACTATCGACAATAACGTTCGAAGCGGTGAAATGTATAGATTTCAGGTAAAAATAAAATTTAAAAAAGATACTTTAAAAGACATCATTGGGCTTTTCCTATGTACAGTCATATTTCTTACAGTTTTCAAGTTATCCAAAATGTACTTTGCACAACGATTTTGGAAGATTATTAGAGTCAAAACAGTTTTGTGATATGCAGTTCATTGTTGGTGTTGATGACATCATCATGCCTGCTCACCTTGCTCTGGTTGCTGCTAGATCACAATATTTAAGGACAAGAATTCAACAGGCCAAAGAATTGAGAGAGAAGGTAAAAAGACGCAGTTTTAAATTCTTCTTCTTTAAATTAATTACATGATGTTGAGTTGGAGAAAAAAATTATCACTTATTTATTTATAAGTGATGTTTTATTGTATTTTCTGATATTTATGAATACATTTATTTTTTCTAGTCTTGCGAGAATGAACAAGTGAATGTTAAAGATCTTCCATTGTTGGAAGTAAAATTAAAGGATGCTGTGCCTGAAGCATTTGAAATGGTATTGAATTATATTTATACTGACTGTATAGATCCAACAAAAAAAGGTTGATAATAAAAAACTTTTTGTTATACAATTGGTAAAATGTGTTACTCAAATATTTCATTTATGTCTGCAGTTGTCGATCCAGTTTGCACTAGGATCGTATTACTTATGATGGACGTTTACAGATTGGCTGTACAGGTATTCAATTTGTAAGAAGTATAATAATAAATATATAAATATAATTTTTTTTCATCATTATTCACAGTTTCATATGAAAAGACTGGAGCAGCTGTGTGTACAATATTTAGAAGCAACTATCAACCACCGTAATGTGTTGGAAGCACTGCACAACGCCAATGTACTGAAACTATATTTTATCAAAGAATTTTGCCTTAAGTTTATAGTGAAAGAAACAAACTATAATGACATTATAATGAGCAAAGAATTTGAAAATTTAGACAGATCTTTAATCGTGGAAGTAATTAGAAGACAGAGAGTGCCTCAGACAAAGTCACTTTTAGAGCCAACATTCCAAAATTCAGGTAAAAAATAAGTTAATATTTCTCAATTTTTTTTTTTTGTGTAAGATTATAATGTAATATCCAAAGGTGTAATTTTTATGCATAAGTGTGTGTCCAGCATATAGAGAAAACTTGCTTGATACGTCCTGCTTGATTAAGGGATAAAGGCTTGGCTCTTTATAGATAGAGACAATGCCACCACATATATTTGAATTTTGCTCAATTTTGGTATATCCTCTGTTCAGATTTGTTGAGGAAAAGACTGTTTTATTGTATATAGTGCTTAGTAGATGTATTTACTTTTGTATGTATTGAGAGTGTACATATTTATTAGAGTGAATGTTTAATGTGAGAAAGTCAATGGAATATTAATATCTATCAGCCCTTGATTATATTAGTTTTATACAGTGAAACTTTCCTTAATAGACCCTCCCTTGAACTATGATTCCTAGTGTTTTCCCATTAGTTTCATCACCTTAACATCTTCTATAACTATTTAAAAATCGTGAGATGGGGTCAGGTGTGATGTAGATTTCAGAAAAACATTTTCTTTAATGAGATCGAAACATTGGCACGATAAAGAAAATGTTTTTCTGAAACCTACAACACACCAGACCGCATCTCATGATTTTTAAATAATTATCTATTAACAGTCACTAATCACCACACATCTTCTGTAAAGCAGATATTCCCAATAATGGAATATTATAACTACATTATTTCTCCATAATTCTCCCAAAAGTGGATGGCAGCCTTCGGAGAACTGCCATTCCCCCTATATGTTTCATTCACTTTTCATTATTTTTATGATAATATTAGATGATTATGCTACTTTGCAAACATGTTTAAGTTGTTCTTCAGTAAGTTTGACCCTTAAAGCAAAAATTAATATAATTAAAGAGAGTGAAAGTAAACAACTAACTGTGTGAGTCTTGGCTGCAAAATTTTCCATTAGAAAGTCCCAGACAAGTGAAATTCTAAATAATAAAAAGGAATTTTTAGATAGATTTTACAGACATGGAAATGACCAATATCGCAAATGTTTCACTGAAATGACGTGTTTGGCCATAGAACAGAATTGATTTGAATGGTTTTGCCATGCTTGATGTAAAATACCACTGGTCTGCTGTCTGAGAAAAGTCCATAGATGTTACAAAACATTTAAGACATATGGATTTTAAAGTGTCTTCAGCTTCGCTTGATGAATCTAGAACTTGGAGTAAGATTTCATTTAGTGGACCCAATACCAAGGCTGTACAAAACTGGATCGAAAGCTTAATATTGCTTTTTAATTAATTAATCTTTATGTAGGGCATTGGTTGAGATTAAAAAAAAGTCAGTGTCATGAACAGGATACGACCCACAACCCTCGGCTTAATACACTGCAGCTTTACCACTTGAGCTATTGTGACTTCGATCCACTCGGACACCAACTTCCCATCTCAACCCAACTTTTCAAATTTTTGTCCTAACCAATGCCTTATATAAAGATTAATTCATTGAAAAACACTATTCAGTCAGTCGGGCCATGACCTCTAATGAACCTAATATTGCACCAATTTTGAACCCAAAACTTTTCAATTGTGATGTGATGGCCTTATTGTTTAGAGCACTACCGGATAAAACTTAAGAAATGTTTATCTTTGCTTTTTTGTAAAAGTATACTCAATGAGATTGATAAACCTCATTTAAAGGTGTTGGATATGTGAAATCCTGATTGTGGCCCTCTTGTAATACTAAACTTTTTTCACTCTTGAATAGTAAACAATATAGTTGAATAGTATAGTAGGCAATATCTCATTCCCCAGGAGTGTCCGTTATCGAGACGTTCCATTGTAGTATGTGTAGAGAGTAATGAAGGAATATCAGTACATCACCGACCTGTGTGAATGGGCATGTGAATAGAAAAGCATGAGTGTACCTAGATTTGTGTTGGATGTCTTAGTTATTGACAGCTTCTGAAGTATAACTTCATCAGCTGAACTATAACTTGAGATCTGACTCCAGAATGCCAAAACTCAAAGTAGGTTATTCGTGTGGCTTGCTTGTTAGCTAGGATAAGTCAGAAAAGCCATTTTCAATTGTATAAATTTAGTTGGTTACATGACACTATGCTGCTTAATGGCAAGATCTTTTTTCAGGATCGACATTGGAACAAGATTTAGAAGTCTTTTTGAAATCGACTGGGAGTGAATTCTGTGACATTATTTTATTGCTGGATGGAAATGAAATTCCCGCTCATAAATCCATCTTGGCTGCACGATGCAGCTATTTTGAAGCCATGTTCCGTTCTTTTATGCCAGAAGACAACATTGTTCAGGTAATATAAATTTTGTTGAAGTTGTAATATAGTTTATAGACAAAATGTCCTTACAAACTCAAATATGCCAATGGGGATTTGAGTGCTTTAGACCAGTGGTCTACAAATTGCAGCTAGCAAGCCACATGAGCTCTTTGACTTCTTAGTTGCAGGTCTTTCACTAAATGTTTAGTGGCGAAACGGAGTGAAAGTATTACAGGTGCAAGAAATGAGATTGTCACTATTTTTAAAGAAAAAAAACATTTAATATTAATATTGGCAGCTTTGAATTGCAGTTGCTGAATTTAAAAAATAAAGAATTTTGGAGCTCAAAATTTGAGTGTCTTTATACTGATTTACAGCTATTGGTGAAAAATAAATGTGAATTAAGTTTACAGCACAAATGGTCTGCTTTGAAATATCTAGTGAGGGAAGATATGTTGATTTTTAACACCTGGATGATGATAATCAACTGAAGAAAGTAGCATTTGCTCTTCTTTCCTTATTTGGATTAACATATGTATGCAAACAATCATTTTCAAGCATAAACTTTATTAAGAATACATTAAGAAATCGGCTTATTGATGAGAACATGGAATTGTGCCTAAAATTAAAAACAACATACAAATCTGAATTAACTAACCTTACTTTCCAGGGAAATGCAAGGCCACTGTTCTCATTAGTGTAATATTTGTAGTGTTTTTATGGATACCTTTCTATATTATTTAACTTGTTTTCTTTTTAAATAAATATTATCTTTATATAAGAATGATACCAAGTTTATTTAATGTATCATTAATTAAACTAAGACATATCCACCAAAGGCAAGCTCGAGAGTGTACTTTTAATTCTAACTATTGCCGTAAAAATGTAAACTAAAGCAAAGCTTAAGTTTAAAAAATGGCTCTGAATAAACTTCAATTTTGTATTTTTGTTTATATTTGACTCTTTTGGATAACGAGTTTGTTAACCACTGCTTTAGAAAAAGTTTGCATTTAAAATTATTAAAAAACTCAGCCATCCTCAAAACATCAGTATAGGCTATTAACTAATAAACTCTTACTACAGTTTATAACACTGTCTTTTGTACCTCCCACTTTCATTCTATTGTCAAAATCCACATTATCCACAAGCCTAACAAACCATCTGATCATGTTTTCTTGCACCATCTTATAGTTTCCTATCTATTCTTGGGGAGGTACTTGAGAAGATATTCTGTTTCTCACCCATAATCCTATCCATAATAATTCCTGACCACTAATTTGGCTTTTGTAATTAAGTCCATAGCAATCATAATCCACCAAATTCATGTTGTTGACGCCATCACCACATCCATTTGAGTGTAAGCAGTTCTGCTCTGAAGTCTGAGTTTTGCTCCCCAGGCCCACTGACGAGTTATCTCATTCGGCTTTGTATGCTCCCCAGGTCCAGTGATGAGTTATTGATTGTTTCTTCTGTACCTTAACATCTTTGATCCATTTTATCGTTTGTGGTGTTGCTTTGGGGAGTGTCCTAGGTCCTTTATTTTTCAGCACATACACAATGGACTTCCCTCACCACTTCTCACTTTATCTTTATTGACAGTGCAATCCTCTCTACAAACCTCAATCCTATTCCAGCAATTCAATCCCTCCAAGACTGCATCCTTTATCCTTAATAGCATAATACTCTCTCCTGTTTATATGAATCAAATTCCCTCTTCTTGTAGCAGATTGCAACAAATACTTAGGAGTATACATGGATAAAAGGTTGACATCAAAATATACATAACATAAATGGCAAAATTGAACTTAGGACAACTTAAAAAAATTAGCGTTAGGCATATGTTCAAGTCTTCTTGTTAGAACAATAATACTTTAAATAATCCAATCCCTCCAGTCAAAAATCCTCCATGAGATCACCGATGCTGGGTGTCTTAAATTTATGTTTAATATGTTACTTATATAGTTTCTTTGTAACCCATTATTTTACAGCATAAATTGATGCAAACATAAATTAATAATTATACTAATATATTTAAACAAGCTACTATTGGGAATAGATGTTGAGGAAAAAATATTCATATGCAGTCAAGTTTACATTTTGATTCTACTGGTTGTTTTTATATAGGGGAAGGGGAGCATGATAGAAAATTCCAAGGGTGGTGGTGGGAATTAAACCGACGACTGCAGGGTCTACGAGCTACGAGTCTAATATACCAACCACAAGTTCAGTTGTATCAAAAATTAATTGTTCTAATTGAAATTAATAATTACAGATTCAAATTGGGGAAATGGTTCCTTCACAACAATCATTTGATTCACTTCTCAGATATATATATTATGCAGAAGTTAATATGCCACCAGAAGATTCTCTCTATTTGTTCAGTGCTCCTTATTTTTATGGTTTCACCAATAATAGACTGCAGGTAAGGAGTTTTATTAATTTTGTATTCGTATGTATTTTTTAAAGAAAAATTTCTTTCTCAGGCATTTTGTAAGCAGAACCTTGAAATGAATGTTTCATTAGAAAATGTAATCCAGATATTAGAAGCTGCTGACAGAATGCAAGCGGCTGATATGAAAAGATACGCTTTGAGCCTTATCGTACACAATTTTCCCAAAGTAAGTAGATTCAAAAATCAAACAATTTTTTGAATGTTTATCTATGTTAATTTCACCTTTGATGGCTGGGGCTCGTACAGCCAGGGGAGAGTCACAAATTATGAGACATGTCTTATTGAAAAGTTGTCAAGATTGGAAAAGGGGACAAGGGAGATACATGGAGGAGGCTGACAACTCTCACCACACTGCCATTTGACCCAGATCGTCTCACTTGTTTGGCAACTTGTGAGATACTTTTGTGTGAATATTTATAGCAATGCTATTGGCAATATGCATGGGAGAAGAAATATTCAATATTGACGGTTCAAAAAAACTTCTATGACATACATTATAGGTGATTTTTCTTGATGAAAACAATTCTGAAATAGAAGAAAATTCTGTTTTACCACCATAGAATATTTAAAATGTAATCAAAGTCAAATTTATATATATATATATATATATATATATATGCCAAATTATCTATTTTGTTATTGATTCTATGGATCTCTATTATCATTATGGGGGACAAATTGCAAAATAGAATATAGAAACTCATAAAATATGGTTGCAAGACTCGAAAGGGAGTAGTATTTTGAAAAAAATATCAGCCTTGCAGACTTTGGGCTTGGAACTAGGCGAACAGTGCAACTAAGTATATACTTATTGTAAAAATTAAAAATATGAGGAAAAAGTCGGCTGTATAAAAATATGTCATTCATAATCAAATTAGTTCTGCACATCAAAATTAGAGTAGAAAATATAACTTGTGGGGGATATTTAGATTGTTTTAAGATAAAAAAAAATTTGAGGGTTGAATCGTGGGATTTCCTCCTATGCCCTGTAGGGTGATGTACCTGCAATCTGATCATCACTGATCTTCTTGGTTTCAGAATTTATTTCTTCAGTGTTGCTCAATAGAGATGCAGCACCTACCAAACGTTAGATCAAGATGACAAGTATCAATCAAATTACAACTGTAGGATTCCCCTGTTGAGTTTAGTTAATTTGAAACCTAAAGAAGCCAGTCATAATATTATAAAGTTTAAATTTTTTTACCAATGTCAGGTATATTAAAAATAAGAAATAATTTTACATATATTTAATTAATTAACAACATTAGAAAAATATCTCTTTGGGGGGGGGGGGGGTTAGCCACAGCGGTTTAGGCATTGAAATGGAGCTTATCACTGTAAGGTCCTGAGTTCAAATCCACTGACCTTTTATTCGAACCTGACATAATTATAGCTGGACTTTTTTCAAAAATCCCAGTTCATTTCAATTTTGAGGTTGTCTCATAATTGAAATCCTCCCACAAAATTAAAGTAAAACTTAAAAGAAACAGTGTAACAATTTTTGTTTTTTTGTTACAGGTTGCCCGACTACCAAAATTAAGGAGTTTAAATCATCATCTGTTGATAGATATTTTAGAAGCCTTGGCAAAAGACATGAATGATGAAAAACAGAGTATTGAAATGAGCACCCTTCTAGTGCCTGAAACGAGTGGATTTTTTAGGAACTTCTGATTAGATGTGCCAAAACTTCACTGCACCGATTTGCTCAAAAAATTTATATATTGATACCAATAAAGGTTTATTAATAAATTATATATATAAAAAGAAAAAGAAAAAAATATTTAACAAAATTGTGTATAGTCGTCTTTATAATGTAATATCTAGGTAAAGAGTAAAATTAATTAATAACAAATAATCGTCAAATGTATTAACATTCTAATATACTGAGACAAAAAGTTTTAAAATTAACAATTTTAAAGTGTGAAATTTAGCAAGTAGCTAAATCATGGCCAAAGTATTGGAAATAATAACTCTCTTTGTTTAAAATTTTAGTTTTTGTAAATTTAAAATTTAATTACAGTGAAATTTCCTTGGAATGGATGCTCTTAGAGAAAGAATCTTATAAGCTTTGGGATAAGAGTGAAAAAATGTGTAGTATTAGCAAGATGGACCACAATGGGGATTGCAAAATGTCAACATCTTTGAAACATCGAAATTTTTTAGCCTTTTCTATGACTAGACGGTTTTTCAAATTCACTGAACACACTTTTGTAAAAGAGCAAAGATAACTTAGACATCTTCCTTCTCTAAAAATGATTGTTTTTAACTGCGCATAGTTGATATTGCGAATCAGTGAACTCATGCTGAATTGGCATTGGTTCACATATCGGGTCTGTCTTCTCTCGTGGGTTTGTTTCCTCAACTCAAACACATTTCTTCATTGCAAAGTGCTCTAAAAAATAAAGTCATCTCATCTCAATTGAAAATGTATTTGGGCTCAAAATTGGCGCAATGTTGTTTTTCCATCCAGTTTTGTAAACCATGGTCCTTTACTTCAATAATGGTCTTAAGAGAAAAATTATGCCATGTTTGAAATTCGTCAAGCCAACATGAATGTTTTAAATTCTGTTTGCCCTAAATGTTTTGCAAGGCCTTTTCTCGGATAATCAGATCAATGGTATTTTACCAAGTATACAAACACCAATCAAAAATGTTTCTTTACTTGAACTAGATGTTTTAAGAAAAATCTGCGCTGTTGTTAATTTCTGTTTGTAAAATTATCTAGTTTCTTTTTATACCTTACAATTTCACTTGCCTGGGTCTTTTTGATGGAAAACTTTGGAGCCAGCCTCACACAGTTAATTGTTCACTTTCACTCACTTTGATTATATTCATTTTTCCTTTAGGGGTCAAACTTACTGACAAAGAACTTAAATATATTTATATATTGGCAAACCTAAATTTAGGGATATTGGGGGAATATTGGAAGGCAAACAAAGCACATAAGAGGAATGGCATTTCTCAGAAAACATTCATTTTTGGGAGGCTGCCATCCACTTTTGTGAGAGTTTTAGAGTCAGAATATAGTCAAAAAATCTGTCCACATCCATTATAGGGATTGTCTGCTTGAGAGAAGATTTTAACGTGATGAAACTAATGGGAAGACACTGGGGAATCATAATTTGTCCATTCAAGGAATTCACTGGATTAGGAAAATCTTATTATTTTATTTTATTTTGAACACTAACCAATTAAATCAGGAAAGACGTTTAACAACAATCTTTATCAATACAAATTAAGCAATAAATTAACAAACTATAACTTTTAGACTTCACAGTTTTTATTTGTTTAAACTCTCATTCAAAAATAAATCATTTGCCAATTTAAAGCCAGTTCGCACTTTAATCAAGTCGCCAGATTCTCATTCATATAAAAATCTCAAAATAAATCAGGCTTGCTAGTAGTATTACATTATTACTTGTGCTATTAAAAGCATTGTAGCAATCATTGAGTACCTGTATAGATTACGCTTTCAGAAAAATTGTTATTACATAATATGAACACCAAAATTATATTTTGTTCACCGATGTAACAATTTTTTAAAAATATAATTTTTTCGTTGAATGAATGTACAAGCACTAATATAGCCTTTTAGTTTAAGAGTTTTAAACTTTTAATAGCATCGTGTCATTTTAACATTTTTTGAACATGCCTTCAAATCACACTACCTCAGCTGTTGGCCAATGCTTTTTTTAATTAATAATTTTTTTAAATGAAGTGTTAATTGTAATTTTTAGTTACCACTGCATTCTGCATTATGCTTTTGTTAATTGGCTACTGTGATATTCATAAATTCCTTTCTTTTTTGTTACAAATACTGCCTCAATTTTGTTTTTCTCTTTTAGATTAGCATTTAGCAACTAGTCATTCATATTAAATTATAAACTGAAGTTTAAAAAATAATTTGTAGTTTCTTATAGTGGAAGTTTTTAACGGGTCTTTAATAATTAATTCTAACAGTAAATTAATTAATAATTAAAACCTGTAATTATTAAAAAAGTTGAAAGAAAAGAAAAGTGTACATAAAATGTATAATTCGTGCATATTTAACGGTAATTAATAAAATCAGATAAACCAATACCAATACCAGTCTGATGGCCATAAATTAATGAATTTTCTCCGGTCATTATTTTAAAATAATGTACTCTTTGATGATAGATTGTTTAATTTCTTTTAGAAAAATACTAGGAAGTTAAAATAATTGAATCTCTGCAAATGAATGCACAGCCACTGGGTCTTTTATTTTGTAAAGAAAACCTACTGTAAGAAGTAAATTATAACACAATTAGCAAATAAAGAGTGTAATGTACAATAAAAGCACAAAAAATTATGTTTTTCTTCATTACCAAACTATATAAAACATAATCACATTAACCATTATTTTCGGTGCCTTATGATTATTTATTGGAAATTAAACATTTTAGATTTATTAAATATAAAATAAAACCTACTAATGGATTGATACTATTTAGAATGTATAAGCTTAAATATATGTATTTGAGTCTGGGTATATAAAATTTTGCGGTAAAGTATTCTAAGGACGTCTCTTTAAACCAAATCTTTGGGTATTCATATTGGTGCAGAAATGAGATTATCTGGATTTTTTCTATTTTATTTTTTATTACTGTGATAACCAACATCAGGATTATGGGGTGAAGACTGGGGTAGAAGTAAACTCACACAGAGAAAAAATTAACTTCTGTATTAAGAAATTAATAGCAACAGGAATGGAGGGCTTATGAGAAACAGACTTGTCAAATATTAAAATCAGTCTTATTATACACCCTGGTGGGAGGTCTAGGAGGGATTTAGCAATGGTAAGAGTAAGAGGTGTTGGTTAAGTCTTATCTTGGGAGTCGGTACGAGGGGAACAGTTTTTAAAATAAAATATTTATGAATAATTGGAATAAGGGATATTACGCCATTTCCAGATTATTAAAGATCTAAGAATGTTGAATGTATTAACCAAAAATCCTTGCACTGTCGCATAAATGGTTAAATATATAATATAAATCTTAATTTTGGAGAAAATAACTAATAATGTGAATTTTACATTTTTATAATTTTTGTTTTCTAATTTTTAAACAGATGAGCAATTGTATTTTCATTTTTTCTATTTTTTGTATGAGGACGTTAACAGAAATATAATGGATTTTTAAAATTCTTGTTATTTTCCCTGCCTATTTCATCACTGTAATTTCATCTCTGCTACACAGCTATTATCCAACGAATTTTGATGCTGAAAAAAAAACTAAAGATTCAATTTTCCTAAATTATTCAACATTATCATTATCCTTAGTGCTGCCAGCATATTACAGGACCCTGGTAGCCTTAAGAATTCTCCTCCATTGCTCTCTGTCTTCAGCAGCCTATTAGTTTTGAATGCCCAGAGTTCTGACATCGCCTAGACAATCCATTCACCTTAGTTTTGGTTTTCCATCTTTCCTCTACGAGAGTTACATCTATGGCTGGCTTTATTAGACCTCAAACAAGCTTTGGCTTGTAATATAATTGGCTAATAATTATATAAGTTTTCTCTTTAGCAAATAAAAGTTAATCACTTGAACCTGAAAAACAGAAACTTTCGTGTGTCGCATAACAATGCATTCTCTGCCCCTGAGCAAAGGTATATAAGTCTAGAAGATAGTTTAGTATTATTAAACCAAAATTAAGTGCTCTTTGACGTGAATTAAATATTTTGATTGTATATTTAACGTGAATTGTATGAAATCGTAATTTTTGATGGTCTACTGTAATAATGAGAAAGAATCGTAAGATGGATTCCATTCGTTCGTTCGGTCATGCCTCCCCATGATAACTGCAGAAGGTATCAAAGGAACAGGTTGTTTTACTACTTGTATTAAAAGTTTTTGTTTTTATGGCTCACTCCGAAAATTACAAAATTGCTCTTAATGAAATAAAAAAAGCTTCAGAATTAATATTTGGCTCGTCAAGACGGGATAAAGAACTGAAAAATATGAAATACACGCATATCGATCCTCAAATACAAATAGGACCCACGTAAGTCTGAGGATTATTTGAATAAATAAATAAAAATATAATAGAATTGTCAACTTGTATGATTATGTTGACACTTGCCTTAATTCAAAGTATTTTTTGGATATTTGATGTACATTGACAAACTTTCTAAGGTCGTCCAACCCTCTAGGCCTTCCTTGCAGAGCCGTCTACTACCTGGTTTACGAGTAAACTTTCTGCCCTGAACTCTGGCATCCGAACCACGTGGCTAATCAGCCTGAGGCGGCTTATTTAGCTAAAATATCTGGTTTCTGGTATACAAAACATTCAACTCCTTGATTGTTCGAATTTTCTGTTGACCATCCATGTAAACTGCACCAGCGATCTGACCTGAAGAGTTTCCCTAAGGCAAAGTAGCACCTATTTTCCGCAGCAGCCAGATTTCTTCTTTCATACTGTAATCCTCGGTAAGCAGGGGTGAGCTTCCATATATTTAAAGGTCTTAGTGTTTATAAGTCTCACCATTCAGTGCAATGAATGCAGAATTAACCCCTTATGGACTTCAGCATTTAGATCATATTGGTGCTATTAATGACCAAACTCAATTTTCCTGTTTTAACCTTGACAAATCTCCTCAAGCTCTCAAATTCCTGGCAACCATGTCAATATCATTTGCATATGCCAGGTTTTGAGTGGTTTGGTTCATCAAAGTCCCTTATGAGTTATTTCGATCCACTTTCTTATCACTGCCTTGAAAAGCAATTTGAAGAAAGGGGTGGACAGTGACTTTGTTTTAGCCCCTGACTTACTTAAAAGTCTCTCAAGAGCCCATTTTTCACTTTTCTCTACACCTTGTCTGTCAGTTGCACTAACTGGGCCATTTTTCTTGAGTTGTCCAGGTTGTATAAAGTGATGTTCTCTTATAATACAATCATGGGTCTGCCGGAATTTCACAAAGAGCTTATGTTATTTGATCTATTGATGATTGGTTTGCCTGGAACCCACACTGATAATTTCGTATTGTAGTGTCACAATATTGGGTCAGTCTTTGCTTCTACTTTGTACACTGTGCTTAATAACAAAATCCCTCTATTCTCCCACAGTTCACACAGCAAGACATCATTGTTTTTCTGGATTGGGCCAATCCCCACTGAGTGGGTATGGTCTCAGTCACTTATACAATAGAGACCAGCTCCTAAATCTTAGACACTAAGTGATCTTCTCCCCCAAACTTAATCATCTCTATGAGTATTCGTAACAGCAGAGTCAAACCAACCCTTACGGTGTCTGTTTTCGAAAAAACAACATATGTTGGTTCAAATGAATGGCTGTGAACAAGGGACCTTTACCTTATATTGATGGGCACCGTGCCATGTCCATGACTAAAATGTGGCCACTGCTGTTATTCTGTCCTTTCCTGGAGCTTTGCTCTTTTTCAGCCGATTTCACTTCTCCCCTTGTAGGAGGGGAAACCAGTCTCTAACCTTCTCTGTCCAGAAACCAGGAAAATGATAGGGTTAAGCAATATGACGGTGAAATTTGATCAATACCAATCATTTTAGCCTTAATCATTCTGGCTGATGTTTTGGTCAGTTAAAAATGACATTATTTCTATTAAAAATTAAAAATAAAAACCTTTAAAAATAGCAAAAACAAGAATAATGATACACAACCAAGCAAGACCACGAGTTTCCCTGGTTCGTTTAAGAAAATGAAGACTCAGTTTAACTTAATATTTTGATTGATCCAACTGAAGAAATCTGATTTTCTAAATGCCTTGTATTTTGTATGTTTTATATCCGATTTTATTACAAATAAGTTTATTCAATTACTCTGCTATAAAAATATTGACATGAAAAATGGAGATGTCTCATTCTTATAGATATTTTGTGTTTCAGTTGTGGCCTGGTTGCTCTTTCGATGATATCTTCTTTAACACCTGTGAAAATATCAGCTG
Source organism: Cimex hemipterus (assembly GCA_039619505.1). Taxonomy (NCBI): domain Eukaryota; kingdom Metazoa; phylum Arthropoda; class Insecta; order Hemiptera; family Cimicidae; genus Cimex; species Cimex hemipterus. The sequence goes on along the minus strand of CM077100.1, from coordinate 37,436,864 downwards.
ACGAATTAGTCAAAATCTCCATACAGGAAGGGTTTACAATAAAAGGCGAAATGTTTAGTGCAGAAAATTTGACCATTCTTACGAAAAAAATACTGGATGATATGTTCATAATCACCCATCACGTTGGAGGTCTTCAGAGGAGAAGGAAAGAAATAGTTAACGATTTGTTAAATGACACGTTACTGCTTGTGCCGTATCCTTTGGAAGAATTAATTTCATAATTAAGACTATTTTACAACAGCTTTCATTAAAAAAAAATTATATGGTTTTAATGAAGAAAACAAGAATCTGAAACCCATCTGGAAGACCAAAACAGCAAGCATGAGCTGACTGCAGCAATTAGTTATGTATTATTGAACTTATTTAAAAAAAAAAATCTGAGTTGCATTGATCCAAAAAGACCTTCATATTTATTTACATTATTTAATTAACCATTGGCTATAAGGGTGAGTTGCCCTGGCAAATTACACTGAGAATGTACAACAGGTGCCTAATATGCTTGGAAAACTGCAAGAATGGAATATCACAAGATGTACAGCTAATAATTAATTTCCTTAATCTAAAATAAAGATATGATGCTGCTCAAAACCATCATCCAGGATGTTTCAATGGTCATAAAGCACATTGGGCCATCATATGTGGTGTCATTGTCGACAGATTTAATCATTATTTAATTGCTCGCCAAGGTAAAAGTAAACATGTTGGTATTTGGCGTTTTGAAGAATTAGCTGAAAGCAATAATAATCTCAATGTTGTATCACCAAAGAGGTGCAAAGAGGAAGGTGGCTACATATTTCATGACATTAAAAAAACCCTTGCTGGCCACTATGTTAGTCTTAAGAGGAAAGATATATGATATTGATGTTATAAAAATTTAATTAGATACATTATTTGTCTGCATCAATGGCTGTTAATTGATTTTGATTTATAGGAAATGATTGTTTCAAATAATTATTGTTTTGTTAGCTCAAGGCTACTGGAATGCTTATGTTTATGTTGAAGTTTGTAAATTAAGAAGTCTGCCTAAAATATACTATTTATAAGAAGTTTTATTGGACGCATTTATTATAAAAATTGACAATGTAGGTAAAACAACTGCCCCTGTTCTACTAATTATTATTATTATTTTATTAAGGGTAAAGGTCTAAGGCCGCTGGATTTGAATCTGGGACCTTTACAGTGATAAGCGCGGTATCAATGCCTATACTGTTGCAGCCACCAACAGTGATTATTATATGGTGGTAAATGCTTTGAAAATAAGCACAAGGTGACTAATTAATTTGTTCAAATTTTCATAATCCACATCTATTTTTCTATTTGTTTCAAATAAGTTTGTCATAAATGAACTCGGAAAAATGTGAGAAGCATAGACTAAGGTGCCAACTATGGATTCTGCATATATCTCCAAAATAAAGTACTATAAAATAAGGTGCTGAGAATTGCGTCAAAACTTAGTGGTATGTGCGTAACTCGTTAGGAAAATTAATAATGAAAGATTCATCAAATTCCACTCCAAACTTCCTTAGGCGTAAGGAACATAAATTTTTATCTTGGCAAAAAAACTGGCAACACATTTCAAAGTATAAACTATACAGGATAAGCTGGATTGGTTGGAGGGATCACAATGATCCTGATGGCTATGCAGTCTAAGCACTTTCTTCTGTATAGAAGAAGACAGTATAGAATACTCCCTTTTGGAGTCAGATATGGAATTCAGTGTTTTTGGCTGCAGTGATTGTGGAATGAAAATCTTCATCAATTGAGGTAGTTGTTCTAGCTGACAGGAATTATTATTGCTACTACCCTGCTGATCCAGCAATTGTTTGAAATTTGACAAGCCCTTAGCTCTGAAAACATTAAAGTGCTTTTGCGAAACATGCCTGGGAATAGAGGTAAAACGTAATAAGGGAATTTCATTATTAATTTTGATGCTGTTGTTAAATAGTATATTATTTTTAAAAAAATATTATTTCCTAGTCTAAGGTTAACTTTGTATTATTGAATGGAAAAAAGATTATTATTTTGACTTATGTATTTTTTATGATAATTAAAATCATCTTTAATATTACCAATGATTGATTATTTGGAGGTTTTAGAAAATCATTTTCTTTATCGTGCCAGCATTTTGATCTTTATTGAGATAATTTTCAGGACTCAAAGTGTTTGTTTTTCGTGTAGATACGTCATTCTCGTCTGTCTTATTGAGAGTGTCCCACAACACATTTATTATTACCACTGCAAAATATATTAAATAATGCGATAATAAAAAGAATTCCGAACTCTAGCTGACAGGTTTTTGCCTTGCTTAAAATTTATCGTAAATATATTGTAAACTGTTACTTATATTTACATAATACATTTCTTCTTCTTCTTTGCCCCACCTTTAATATTTCTATGCCAGGTCTAGAGAATGCTTGCCATTGATATAAATTATAACTGTGAGTGTAATTAAGTTTCTGGTAAATAGTTCCCCAACTATAGTTAATGTAATTGTCAGCTATAGAATAATAGTGTAGTCTTGTTCTGTATCTGTTCTTTCCTACAGAAAATAGGAAATAATCTTCAAATATAACAACTGAAAATCTTAATTATTAGTAAGTGTTAATGTAATAATTTTAAGTAGTATAATTAGAATAGGATCTGCACATTTGTCTTTCTGCCCTCCTTGAGGATGCCAATAAATTTGACAAAACATCGAGGTACTTAAAATATAGTTTTTTATATATACTGAACATCTACCTAACTGATTATCCCAATATTAAAAAAAGTTTTTGTCCAAACTGTCTGTGCACACACAGGTTGGTCGCAGTAACAATAAAATAAAATACTAACTTGTTAACTGAGGCTTGATTTTCTCGAGAACCAGGGAAGAGAACCGTTTAATAGCTAGAACCTGCAATAATTTTGGCCAAAGGTAAAACTGAATCCTAGTCTATTAATTACCTTCAGGGCTCTGTCCGAACCCTGTATGATGTGTCGTCACATTAAAGATGCAGGAGGAAACAATTCGTGTTATTTTGAACGTGATAATTAACAAAACGCTTCTTGAAAATAAGAGAAAAACTGAAAGAAAACCAAAAGAAAATCACTCTTGGAGGCTAATTAATAGTGGACTGTATGGAAGCAAATAGGACTAGGCAGCAACAGGACAGGATTGTGGGGAGGGAAAAAGCTAGGATAAATACTAGATTAGTGGCATTTCAGAAACAAAATGAACAATAATTCGTTCAGTTTGGGAACGGTTAAGGGGCCCCGCGAAGTTGAAACCTACATGTGAGAAAGGACGGGACACAGTAACACGGACAGCTGGAAGGTCCCCCATTTGAGGTTAAAAGTTGGAAGCCCTAAATCGATAACAAGTTGGGCAGCTCCTGATACACGTTCGTAATAGGCTTTGTAATGATAAAATCCAGAACTTTGCATGGATTAAAGCCTGAACAGTGTTTGGGCTGGAGTGAAGGAAGGGATGAATAATGGTAATGGTAGCAAATCAATTTGGAAAGATGTCACTCTTTCGGAAGGAGGTAATGGTGCTTTGAATCATACTCAAGGTTTGTCTGCTGAAGCCTGCCACCCACCCTGAGAATCCCCACCGCATCAACGAAGGTGGTGAGAGGAGCAAGTTTCCCTTTGAGGAAAATTTCAAAATCATCCCTGTAATAATGTTCCTGGGTAAGTTGAAATGCTTCGGGAAGATTACTAGCCCACTTCCAAAACTCAAAACCTCCAAAATGCAACAAACTTTGCAGGTCATGGCGAAGCTTTAACGCAGCCTCAAGGTCATCGGTGTCGGAAATGATATCGATGTAGGTTCCTCGAAGAATGACCCGGGATGCATGGGGATAAGGTTGCCCTCATCTTGGACAAGCTGGTGGAGGACGCAAATCGCGAGGAAGGCTGAAGGGGCGAGTCCATAGGTCACAGTTTTTAGTTGAAAGTTTCTATCTTCCGGACGTACCTCTATTTGTCTATACATTTTCTGTACGTCAGCACAAAGAGCAATTGGATGTAATGGGAATGTCGCTAATATTTCAGGGAGATCCTTCTGAAGCTTGGGTCCACATAATAAACGACAATTGAGAGAGAGAAGCCTTTGGAATCGACTTGGGAACTGTTAAAAATGACATGAATTTTTGTTGTCGAGCTTGACTCCTTTGAGACTACATGACGGGGGATACATAAGGAGCAGAATTTACGGCAGGTATCATATGGCCTAATTCCAAATACTCTTTCATGAAAGTGAGGTATGACACATACTTTGAAGTGTTACATTGCAACCTCGCTTCCAGGCGAAAAAAGGATTGGCGAGCGATGGTATTGTTTTCACCAATAGATTCTATATTGGATTTAAATGAGAGAGCGACTGCATATCTACCAGAAGAATTGCGCTTATGGGGTTTTTTTAAAGTGTTGCTCGGCAATATAGAACAAAGGGTCATCAGGTATGTTGCAGATGACTTCCTCTGTTCCCCAAAATTTCTTTAAACTGTCTGTCAAGCTGCAATTCGTAAGCAAGCTGTAAGTGGAATCGAGACTAACAGCTGCATGAGTAGGACCTACAATTATCCACTCGAAAATGGATTTAAGGGTTGAAGGACAACCTTTTGTGAAGGAGGAGCCGTCGTGAATTACAATATCCGGGAACAGGCCCGCTCCTAGAAGGTCAACACGGGACGGAACATGGAATTCATCATCCGCTAAATTAAGCTGCCGAAATCGGTCGTAAATATCCGAGAACATAGAAATAGAGGGGGCATTATTCGAAATTGAATCCAACATAACCGCCTTAAATTATAAAGAATCTAAAGTAGAGTACACTTTAAGATGGCATATGTTACACCATAATGGCGAGTAGAACACTTATTTTCCCAAAACAGTGATGGAAGCAGGGTCAACCTTTAACCCTAAGCTGCGAGCGGGCAAATCTGTTATCGCAGATATTTGGGAGCCAAGATGTAAAATGCAACGAATGTTGCGGAAAGTTCCTTCTCTGTCTTTGATAAGAGCTTCCACTGTCCCTAGAATTACCTGACGAATTGGGCAACCGGCAAACTGTATATTCAAGGAGACATGACTTTGACTAAACAGTGAACCCAAACAGAAGCATCAGATGTGGAATTAATCTCTTGATTCGAGGAAGAAGGGAACGGTGAGGTTTGTTGACAAGAATTTATTGCAGAGGGTTTTTCAGGATGGGTATGATGACGAAGGCTATGACATACCCGACAGGAGGCATGTGACTTACAATTAGAGCGGGAATGGACTTACAATTGAAACACCGCTTGTTTGTGTGTAAAATGTTATATTTACTGTAAATTTGTAAAAACGAAGGACACCTAAATAAAAGGAGTACTTCTTGGCAATAGGGACACACAAAATCTACTGACTGTGAAGAAGTAACAAGTTTTGGATCTCTAACTTTAGAGGAGGATTCTATCATCAGGATGTGCGGCTGTACGGATTTAGTTCTTAACTAGTTTCCAGCAATAGGAGATTCTAAACATTCCACAGTTCGAATTTGATTGGTAACGAATTCAATGAATCGGTGGTACGACGGGATTTGATTAGAGGAATGTTTATTTTCGAATCCCCTTTTGGTGTAAGGGTCACTATTTTTAAAAGCAAGAGAGAAAAGTAAAAAATCGGACAGGTTATACAATTATACAGATATTACAATTTTAATTCGCGATATTTGGCGCGAACACTGTCATTACACAATTTATTTTATGATGATCAGTAAATAATAGAAATTCAGAATTGGAAAAGCAGTTGAAATGATTGAATTAATAAAGAGACGAAACAAAAGTAGACCAAGATGAGAGCGTTGAGGCAAACCCAAAGAAGGATGAAATTTGAACACTAACTATTAATCGAATAATCAGTCTAACTGCTTTGATAACTCACCGGACTTTTGTGACGACTTTTGAATCGTTACGTGACCGACCCGCCAAGATAAGAGACGGACTGTAGGGTCGCTTTTTGTACTTGAAAGGTTTCGGGTATTGTCCGGATTATCAGCAAGTTTACAATCCTCCTCATTATCTCTTATACTTAGACAATTTACCTAAATGGGCGTTTATCGCCAAATAGATGAAATTGGCCCAGAGCTAATGGTAAAAAGTATGATTTATCTTTTATCCACTGTGATCACCATCTGTTGAATAAAAATCCAAGCCTATCACAATCTTCCTCAATGGAAAATACAAATGGAAAAGAGGTATGTTATTTAACATTTGAAAAACTATTTTTATCTGGATAAAAATTTTCTATACATATTTTATGTCAATTTCTTTATAAGCATGAGTCAGCCTATGAAGCCATTTTTCGAAAGAGTGCCACCTTGTTTTTATTTTTTATTATATTTTTTAAATATTTGTTTATCGTTTCTTTCAATCTTAAACAGTGTCGCCCAGGATGGACCAAACTATTATTTTCCTTCGACTTTCTTCCATCCATTGACATACGGATTTTGATATCCCTTTTTCACTTAGTGTGTAGGTCAGGGATTTGGTCGTTGTGTTAAATGTCCTTTCCACATCCATGAACAACCCAGTCAGGAGCTTTTCCAACCTCCTGACCGAACTTCCTTCGCGAGTTCCTTTTGGTCTTTGTTGTCTCCTTATTGTACTGGGTAAGTGCCTCTATATGATCCCCATATTTGTTTGAGCTTGACTTTATTCACAGTCTTCTTTCTTGTCCTTTGAGGGCATTTCCTTTCAAAGGCTTGTAGCATTCTACATAATTTACTTCATGAACTGCTAGGTCCCCCCATGCTCCTAATTGGCCCTACACTGCCCTTACTGGTGCTCCCTTTTCTTTCAGTCAGAATTTAATTCCTCTGTCGCCAAAGTAGGGGAACATATCCAGTTTTTTCAGCTCCATCAAGGAATCATCGTCCATGGAGAATGTCCAGTTGTCCTTTCTCACAAGAAATTTAAAACAAATTAAACCCAAAATACTGATTTTATTTTGAACTGCAAGCTTGAATTTTCCCCCTTTTAATCAAAATAATTTTTAACTTTAGGTAGAACCTTATATTCTGGAAAATAATGTTGGAAGTACCATAAGCCAAGGTGAGAACATTGACGAAACAGCAAATGTAAACAATGTCATTTTGCCTGGGGAGTCTGAAAAAATCGAAGATGAAGCCGAAGAAGTAACACTGAAAGAAATGATTGACTGCTCAGAGTGGAGGCAGAATCATAAACATGTATTTATTTTAAGCTCAGCTGGAAAACCAGTGTATTCTCGGTAATAAATAATGTTTTCCATTTATCTCATGTATTTTTAAAACTTGAACATTTTTTCATTTATAGGTATGGTTCGGAAGATAAATTGGCGACGATCTTTGGTGTGATGCAAGCGCTTGTATCCTTCGTTCAAGATAGCGATGATACAATTCGATCAATACATTTTGAACAAAACATAATGGTTTTTTCCATAAAAGGACCTATAATTCTGGTAGCCGTGTCCAACAGAAAAGACAGTATTGAATTTATTTCAACCCAATTAACGTATGCATATATATTTATTATTGTTACTATTAATTATATTAATTTTTTTAAAATAAATTTTTTAGATATGTATACAACCAAATTGTCAGTGTTTTAACGCTTAGCCGGGTTACAAAAATATTTGAAAAAAGACACAATTATGATTTGAGACGACTTCTAACAGGATCTGAGCGCCTTATCGATCATCTTCTCACGTTTTCAGAAACGCAACCAGAATTTTTGCTCGATGCAGTGTCATGTCTTAAAATGCAATCAGCACAAAGAGAAGCCATCTCCAATGCCATTATCAGCACTTGCTCAAAAATAAAAGTAAGTATAATTTAAACGTAAGAATTGGGTGTGTGCATACATTTTCTTTTCAAATTTCTCTTTCAACCTTACAAAGGCTCTCCTTTATTACTTACTAGCTCGCAGCAATGACTATCAATGACCTAGTAGTTCTTAAGAGAAGGATCGAGCCTTTTGCACTGACCTAAAGAAAGTACAATAAACTAGAAGGCTGCAGTGGTTGGGGGAATAAACACTTCTCTTCAAAAGCCACTCCTTGAACTATACACCTCTTTTATGTCTTTTCTTCTGAATATCACATTGGCAGTGGGTTATAAAAAATGGATAAAAAATAAAATAAATTTATATTTTGAAAGTTTGACTTTTTTACAGAAAACTGAAAAAAATATGCACACATCCAATAGTTTGTTGTTGAGAATCAATGACTCCAAATGGAAACCAGAGTGTACAGTTGACTATATTTCAATGATGGAAAATAATTGATCGGAAAAGTAAAATAAATTGAATTTAAATTCTTGATACAGTTATTTTTTCACTCGACATATGTTTCTCTCTCTCTCACTCACTCTCACTCTCATTCTCTCTCCCTCTCTCAAATATCTTTACAGACTTTAGTATTTGCTTTGTTAATTGGATGCAATAAACTGATAACTCTCGTAAGAAGAAAGAAGTACTCATTACAGCCTTCCGATTTACATTTAATCTTCAATTTGGTCAACTCTTCAGAATCTTTCAAAACAGCTGAAAGTTGGACACCTATCTGTCTTCCTAACTTTGATGCTACGTGAGTTGACAATTGAAGAAATGTTAACATAATTTAATTTATTAACTTACTAATTAAGAACTTAAATAATAATTTTTTACAGGGGTTTCTTACATGGACATGTTTCATATTTGGCAGAAAATTGTCAAGCTTGTCTTTTACTATTAACTGTGGATCAAAATATATTTTTTGAATTATCAGCAGCCAAAAAGGCAATTGTTGAGGTAAATTATATCATTTTATATATTTATTAATCATTTTTATAAATCCTTTTCATTTTTTAATATATGAAATTTGATTCGTATTTGTGCTGTAGCACTAGAATTGAATTTCTACAGGTATAAATGTGAAGGAAGTAGCAAATTTAAACAGCTCAAACTAAAATAGTAAAAAACGGTTTAGAACTAGAACTGTGTCTCTCTACACCAGCAGGTTTTGATGTCAGACATGCATATCAGCCTTGTTACACCTTTAGTGAGGAGTTGTCTGTTTCATTGTCAGTGAAGGATAATACTTGCCTCTATAATTGTTTAAGGGTATTCATTGGTCGGCGGTGATGTTGGTTATTTTATTTTTTATTTATTTTGTGGTGTAAATCTCTCAGTAATGGATAAAAACTTCTTTCTTGCATGTTCGTTATAGCAGGGGTTTCATTGTAATAATAAAGCTTGGTAAATAAAGATAAAGCGATGCAAAGAAAGTTGAAGTGAAAGTTAGTGTCACTGGGGCTCTTAGATTAAATAAATATTCCATTGCTCCACAGTTGAGCTACTTTCCTTCGCAACTTCAACATAATTTACGGCTTCTATAAAAAGTGATAATTAACATAATTAATCCAATAAAATATCATCTTTTTTGTTGTAGAAACTTGAAAAAAATATGCTGTTTGATGTAATTAATGAAGGTTTGAAGAAACCCAATTTAACTGTGAATGATATACCGAACATTTATAAAATGAGACATTTCATATTTAAATGCAAAAAGAGCTCACATTTGTTATCTCCTATATTGCCCGTACTTTACAACACCCCTGCAGCAGCCAGTGATCTTATGTTTCAATATCAACAACTTTACAGCACAATTCATCAGCCTGGTTCCCTGTTGAAATTGGCCTTTCAGCAGTTACCGAATGAAACCATGTTGGGTTGGGTATGTAAAAGCTCTATTTCAATTTAAGACTTAAGTTAATGTTATACATTTTGTTTGTTATTACAGGTTACAGAAAAGTTTGAGTTAATGGTCACATTTGAACCGCTAATTAATAAACGTTCAGCAACTGATGGTGCCAAAAAGTTGTCCCAACTAATAGAAAAAGACGAAGATAAATTTTTCATTCAAAATATTTATAATTTTTAATTGATGATAAATAATAAATTGTTCATATTTATTTTGTTTTGAAGGTATCTACCTTATAAACAATAATTGTAGGACGGCCAAACTTGAACCATAATTAAAAAAAGTTTTCAATTGTTCAGATGTTATTCAACATATCTAAACATATTATGGTAATTAAGGAAGAAAAATATTTCATTATCAGTTAATTTCGTATGTTAATAAAATTTTCACACATTGAGAATTCAGAAATTCAACTAATTTTAATTATGTTTTAATCCATTTGTTGTTGAAATAATTTTAAATTCCAAGTAGATATTGTTAGGAATTACGCTTTACATGAACATTAAATAAAGCATCAGTTTTTGTTATGTAACGTAACAAATAATTGTCTTCAAATTTATAGCCATAGCCAAAGATATTTTTGTATTCGTTATTATAATTGCCCTTGGAATAATTTATTGTATTTTTTCTATATTGTAAATACTGTAAATAAAAATGAAATAATATTGTGGCAAAATGGCATGATTGTTGTCAATATCCCAAATTAATTTTTCAACAGTGATAGACATCATTCTTGGACATTGAACTACCAAGTTAACTACCTTAAGCTGCAATTAGGTAACAAGGACTAGTCATGGGATCACTGGTTTTAATAACTTGTTGTTGCGATACTAGGTTGAAAATTATTAGCCATATATGTAGCACTGTTCTTGCAAATAGGCTAGAAGCTGGGAAATATACTATTCTCTGCTTTTGTTGTTTGTGTTTTATATTTGATTTTTTAAATCCAGATAATATGCAGGAGTAGTATAAGGGATACCACCAGCACCCTCCACCACTTTCCTTAATAACATATCCCTCAGTGTTTTTCCGCTTAAATTTAAAAACGGGATGTGAATGGTTCTGTTTTACTGCTGAAATTTAAAGCATCAGGTCTGGTGATGTCCCCATGGAAGTGCCGCACGTGCAACCCCCCCCCACAAAAAAAAAAAAAAAAAAAAAAAAAAAAAAAAAACAATTAACCACTTGCCGGGACAATTCGCACCTGGTAATATCAAGGTGTCTGGTACTGCTCGTCTGCTAAAATGATTTCGTGAATTAATCTTCTTAAAATTTGGTCAAAATATCCACAAAAACTTTATAAAACTAAGAAAATATCAAAAGTTTAAAAAAACGGTTGATAAGTATCTTTTCTGTTGATTTATCCAAATTGAAGCCTGTCACCCTCACATTGTAGAGATGGCACATTCAGTTACATTAGGAAACGAATGGGGCACATTAGAATGCTGAGTGGCGGAAGGTCGTAGGAGGGGGATGTTGGAGTTGAACTGGAAAAAAGAAATCAGGTTCAGGACTTCAGAGTTCAGGTGTGTTCCAGACTCTATAACGAATGCTCGAACCTAAATATATTTTACCATAATTTAGTTATCACCATGGTTAGTTGAGCGGTTGTGCTGTAACGTTGTGTGGTTGGAGGTTGGAATTGGGGAGAAGAGTTAAACGTCTTAGTTTCCCTATGTTATAATTTTGGCTTTTCCTTTCTTTTTCCTTTACTTTTTTTTACTCTCCCAAGTTTTAGAAGTGTTGGACTCCTATTTGACGTACCGTCAAATGATCGATGTCACAACACTCAATTTTTTCTGGGTACATAACACTAATTAAATATTCGAGAATCTTAATGTTAAGAAAGAGAAGAGAAAAATCAGGTTAATGAATTTTCACAGTAATTAATTAAATGATTATGATGATAATGATAAATTTGGATACTAGAAAGTCAGAGTTTTTGTTTCCTCAAGGACTGCAGCTTTCTAGCTCATTCTACTTCCCTAGTTCTTATTCAATGCAATCCTATGCTAAGTATTCAGTCATTGGTTATCTTGCTAAATTTTTCCCCTAGGTTTTCTTAATATATCCCAAGTTATGTCTCCATTGAGTGATTGCTTTATATTTGAAGATTACATGGGTGGCTGTTTCTTGTTCTTCCTCATTATTGCATTACCTACAAGTGAAGTCATCATTGAATATACCCATCCTCCTCTGAGTTTAACCCTCTCTAACTTGAGCAGTGAGTTTATCAGTCTTAGTGAGGGTTGATTTAACACAAGCTAACTGTGTTTGGCACCTGAAGTTTATTTGGGGAGAAGTTAACCTTTGAATTTTTTTTTGATTGATTCTGTAATGGAGGATTGTATATTTGTTTTTATATTCCAAGAATAGGAACATGACATCAGAGTATTGCAGTTCATTTCCTGGCCGACTGTCTGCCTCAATTCATTTGTGACCAGGTTCCCAAGATAGCATCAGGTTATTGTTTTTCCCCAGGTTTTGGAGAATTTGGATGCATTCACTGACTAATTTTGGTGTGAATTTCTTACATGTTAATGCTTTAATTAGCTGCTTAGCTATTGATCTTAAGAGGATATTTTGTCAATGCAACCTATTTTAAGATTTTCTAAGGCACAAACACTGATGGCATGTATTTCAGCTTGAAGGACCGAGATCTGGCTAACCTAGGCCTCTAGAAAGTGAAATTTTGATAGATGTCTTTTTTGATCGTTGGAATAGCAGAAGACTTCTTTCAATGGGTCATGCATGGAATTGGTGCAGGCCTGATGAGCTGCAGAATGATGATAAGTTTACAAGGAAACGTATAAGCATAAGAAAATTGGAAGGTGTGTTTAGCCCTTTGACTACTGTATTTTCTCTAGTTCCCAGGATCATGAAATCAGTCCCCATTTCTATGACTTGATGTCTGAACTTATTAACTATTGTTGTGAACCCAAAATGTTTAGTTCCCATCCAGTTTCATTGTTTCTAGGAACTAAATTTACCATGATGGTGAGACCTATGCTGACATACGAAGCTACAGCCTGGGCCGATAAAGTAGAGTAACAAAACAAAGAGAACTCACAAAAATACAGACTTGCATGCATTTGTATAACAGGAGCAATGAGAACAAGTCTCACAGTTTGTAAGGAGAACATATTAGGTTTAATTCCCCTACACCATATAATAATGAGGGCAGTACAGAAAATTATTATTAGTATTATTAAAGAGAAACCTACAAAAGGAATAGAGAATAAAATCTACAAATAAAATAGAAAGATAGTAACAACATAAGACCAATACGTATGGCTTCTAGAGATGACCCGAACAGGATGTTTGAATTTAATCAAAACCTCCAAACAAACCTAGGTACCAAATATATTGGAAAAAAAGAGAAAAATGCTTCCTTTAAAAATTGCACCATGTACTGGTACCCAGATTGATCTAAACCATAAGAAGTATGGGGGCAGGAGTATTCGGTCCTGGAACACATGTGAAAATACTCCAGTATCTTCCAAGCTGAGAGAGATCTAGAGATGTACTCAATTTAACTTGAATGCATTGCTTAGGAAAGAACAAACACCCACTTAATAGTATCTTCTTATCTTCATCTTCAGGAACACCTCACCTGATTTACATTCTAGCCTGAGTACAACATTTAAAAATCCGTTAATAGCTGAGAATTGGCTATTAAAAAGAAGAAACTGGCATGCATATTATCTCCAATTGTGAAGCAACTACTCAATGGAGACATAATCTAGGATATCAAGAAAAAACTAATTGCACCAATGACATTCAATGACTATAGAAATGATGAATGGTGTTCAGTCCTTTTAAAAAGATAGTTCCTACTCACAGTAAGTTTACAGTTTATAGTTTTAACAATAACTCACTGTGAGTAGGAATTATCTTTTTAAAAGGATTCAAAGTGCACTTCTTAAGAGAAGGATCAATTCAATTGAATTGAACAAAGGTAGTAGGAAAATTAAAAATAACCCAAATTCAGCAGTGCTTGGGAAACAACAACTCCTTTTTCATAGTAAACTTTTATCATCATCTTCATCAAGAGTAGTAAGGTCATTGAAAAACATTAATAGTACTGACAAAGTACATACAGATTTTCACATTTAGCAATTCTAATGGGCATAAGAGAATTTCAAGTGACTCGGTCACACAATAAAATATTAAAAGCTATATTTATACAAATATGTATAAAAAAAGCTAATAAAACCAACTCTCTTTTTTTGTATGTTTGATTGGAAGAATGGCTTCCAATATTGTTTCTAGATGTTTATTACTGTGAGAAGTTAAAAATTTGATGGATAGAATTGTGTTAAACATAAATAAATTATTTACTAATTCATATGATAATATAATTAATTATTATTTAATGCTCATCAATTATAAAAATTAGAAAATTTTGCTAAAGATGGTTCATTTTGACTTATCAACAGCTATGTCATTGTTTATATCCAATTTAAATAAATCACTTTGGTTGCATTTAAGACAATTTTTTATCTTAAATACAATTATTTTAAAAAGTGGAAAATGTTGGACTCTTGGATAAAATTTAACTGGAGTTTTTGGGTCTTTATGGGTATTTTTATTTTTAAGTGTACGTATTTTAAGTTTAGACACCCAAGACATAAAACCCCATTCTTTTATAGAGCCCAAACTTATATGTCATCAAGAAATATAATGGCAAAATTTTTAAACAATAACCCCTTTACAAAATACCCCCTATGGCCACTATTTCTAGGTATCTTTGTTTTAGTTTGCATTTGCTGGTCAAGTTTTTTGAATATTCAGATAAGGTAAAGTCAAATTTTGTTTGGCAACAGCCACACAAGCGTATTTTGTAAAGGGGTTATTGTTTAATATTTTTTAATTAATTTAATTTTTAAAAGTTTGGGCTCTATAAAAGAATGGAGTTTTATGTCTTGAGTGTCTTTAAACTTAAAATACAGTAAACTTAAAAATAAAAATGCCCATAAAGACCCAAAAACTCCAGTTAAATTTATCTAAGGGTTATAAACTTAACAAACATGATACTAAATTTATTAAACAAAGGCTTAAAATTGTCACAAACATTGAGTTATTGGTACAATCTTTTATAATCATATCATAATGTTTTATTTTGAAGTGTGTTTCTAGGACACAAAGTATATTAAGGTGTTTCTCGATAATTAAGTATTTAAGATCGTCTCGTCTGCTTGGAAAGCCATTAATGTTCCATTGTATTACGGTGAAAGGCGAGTTGTGATCCAGGGTGAGAGGGAGGGGTTTTTTGGTGCTGGGTTTTAGGGTTATTATCTTCTTTGTTGGTGTTTGTTTTAGTGGGAGGAGTCTTTGGTCTTTTGTCACATGGGAGAGGGATTTTTTATCTCCGGTTTTGTTGAGTTTCTAGATGCAGGGTTGGTTAAGGGCGTGAGTTTTGTTGTGGAAATCACTCCTTTTGTTACATGGAGGACTGTGTTTTTGGAGGTAAAGGCTGTTAATGTTTTAGTTAGCTCTACAACCTGAGCTCTCAAGGCCGATACTATTTCTTTTAGTTCTGCGCATGATGTAGTCATTAGAGGGTTGTTTTTGTATAGCATGGCTGAATGTAAAATTAAGCTTGGGAAGAGCAGGAAGTGGTTGAAGTTGTTTGTATTCCTTTTTGGCTTCTATGAAGCTACTTCTGTGATTAGATGCTATTTTCAGTATTTCTTTTTCTTCTATGTATTTCAGACAGAGTCTGTAGTTTGCTTGGTGGTTTTGCCATTACAGCTAATACATATTTCCGTACAGTTTTCTTTGTCGCATGTTCCCTGTTACCACACTTTATGCATACATCACCATTGGCCGTTGGGGCATAGTGTCGTTGCATGTCCAAAGTTATGGAATGTTTTACATTGTCTAGGGTTTGGAATGTATGACCGTATTTTGATGGATAAATATCCCGCATTGATTAAATTAGGGGGGGGGATTTCCCATGTCACAAAAACAACATAATTATTTAGAAACTAATGCACCTATAAACAAAATTTAAGCGAAATTTTATTAAACCGAAAAATTTCATGAACATTTAATTTTTTAAAGAATCCAATAGAACATGATCAAAATGACATATTCATGGGTAAAATAACATATTTTGGGTCCCTACTGCATGGCTGTCGAAGTATGACGGCAGCATGAGACAACTGGAATGCACATGCCGGATGAACTGTCCCAGGAAGTGTTGTACATTCTCTATCCAAAATGGCTGCCAAACCGTCGATAAGAGGAAGAAATCCCAGACAGATTGCTGCTCTTCGGACACGATTCAACTCCTGAAATGATAGTTGATATAAATAAAGTTAACAGTTATTAAAATGTCATTCGATCATACTTTGTAAAACTGCAAAGTCTTCTCTGGGATTTTACGTGCATGGCGCAAAATCTTTTGAATATCAGTTTGAAAACCAGCTTGACGGATCCAAGCAACACAATTGGCTGCATAACTTCTTTTTTCAACCGTTTTAACAGGAAAACTTTCACCTAAGACAGTAAGACAAATATTAATTATATTTTTAAACTGTATTAAAGACTCGCTATTACATTCTTCCGATGCAGTCT
This sequence comes from Cimex hemipterus, assembly GCA_039619505.1. NCBI lineage: Eukaryota > Metazoa > Arthropoda > Insecta > Hemiptera > Cimicidae > Cimex > Cimex hemipterus. Next base: position 37,420,541 of record CM077100.1, on the reverse strand, counting down.
TGATTGTAAGATTATTTAGGTCTCCAAGCCAAGGTACAGGCTCTGAACCAGGTTCCAACAGACTGAGCATGAGGTTGGATTTCTTTTTTGAATCTGCCCAAGAAAATAGAACCCCATACCAATTATTTCCAACTTGACATAGAGCTGCCATATTTTCCACCTACAATACACAATTTATATTTATTTATTTTAGAATTTTGAACTATATTGTTTAAAAACCTTTTTAATAAAGCAGATTTGATCTATGAAAAGTTTACCTTTAGAGCTCCATGAAGCAGAACACAAAATGAAGGCACTTGCCCCTCATCTTGGCCTTCATCATCAGAATCTGTCGAAGCCTGATTTCTGCTCGAATAGGATGAAAATGGTTTGTGCAAATATGGTATTGGTGGTGAGTAAGGCAGCACAAGATGTCTTGACACAGCTCCGGGGCTTCCAACATTTTGGAGTTCAATAAATCCACAAATTTCTATTTGTGGTTCCATAGTGTATGTGGCATACTCAAAGTCAGAAACTTTGAAATGAGGCTAATTTAAATGACACAATTAAATTTTATTCTTTACTTTCTTAAAATATTTTTTATATTAAGATGCAGAAAATAATATTAAAAATTTTTCATTTTGTTTAATGTATTAATTTAGCACTACATTAACTATAAAATTACACCAATAATGTTCTGAACATAAACTTTAAGAATTTTAAATGTTTGCCTTACCTCTGGACTAGGAGTCAATGATATCTTTGAATTAAAATGACCACAGATTAAGTTTCCAACCCACAACGAATAAAACCGTTCCCCTATGGAAATAAATAATTGTTGGACTTCTGTACCAGATATCGGCAAATCGGGTTGGTACACTTTCACACTAAACTTGAACCAGTCAATTTTTGATGGGACGTTACTTCGCACTGGTTCAGAACTAAGGGAAACAAAAATTATATTTCCAGGAAATGAGAATGGAAGTTGTAATCCGCATAGGTTTATTACATTGTCCATAAAAACAACTATTATCTGCAACAACAAAAACACACAACAGTTAAGTAGATATTTTGTTAAATGCACAAAACTTTCGTGCAATGGAACAGGCATAAATTAATTTCCTCCCTCCCCCCAGGTCAACTACCTGCCAGCATCTCACACATTCTTCACCCACAGTTTTGTATTACCAAAATTTGGCTCTCTAGTAGGGGGAGGCAATGCTTTGATTGGCAATGAGCATTCTCATATTTTTGATGAATTTCTGTGGCTCTATTATCATTCTTAATTTGCCCTTCCACATGTGGTAAAAAGGCTTTGCAACTCATGCACAATCATACATACAAATAATTAAAATTTTTGCAGGCACTAAGGTTTTGCGACGGTGTAAAATAATGTGGATGGTGTAATCATTCTAACAATGTATCTAAAACTAACTTAGGTTAATAGGTACATTTTGTACTGTAATTCCTCCACAAAACCTCATAAACATTCAATATAATTAATATACTCACACAATATATACAGATAAATTTAAATTAAAATAAATTAATTACTTTTTAAAACATATTACTTACATTGCAGGAATGAGAGCTGCCCCATTCTGAAACAATGAACTTTTCTACGGCTATTAAGCTTTCTGTCAAATAAAATTTATCGGAAGATTTAATCTGAAGAAGCGAGGTTTTAATCGTGCTGACTTCTCTTGTAAATGGGCATAAGACTTCTAATCCATAAACATACGTCACCTGGAGTTAAAATATACACAGTGAAATCTCACAATTTATAGTAGACAATTTAAAAATTATTCAGTCAATGAAAATATGGCTTAACAAAAGTCTGAGCATTTTCTTGGTAAATTTTTACACAAATGTTTTATTCATTGCAACTTCCTGAGGCATATATACTCAGAGAGGCAGAAACAAACCTGTGCAAAATATTGCCAGGAAGAAAAAGAGACAGCAGAACATGTTCTCTGTTGGTATGAAGGCTTATGCAGGCAGAGAGCCCTACTCTTGGGAAAGGAAAACCCTCAGGCTTAAAGGATATGGAAGTCCTTGTTAAAGCTTTGGGATCAGATAAATATACTTAAGATTAATGAAGAACTGTACACAACACAGGATATGCACAATAAACTAATAAACGCAGCAGTGTTGACAGAAAATTTTTTTTGGACCCCTAAAGCAGAGAAATGCATACATATAATTGAATGTGATAACTTTCCCCATGGGAATTCTCCCATTTAGAACAACCTATTTATAGTCTAAGTGTGAATGAATGCATTTAATGCTAGGATGATAGAGTGTGTAAGTGTGAACAGATTTGTAGCAGAATATAGAGTATCCCACAAATCCACCAAACTAGGTATGATTGAACTTATCATCAAGTCATACTGAATGAATGTATGCAGTAGAAATGTGTGGTGTTTATTGACCGTTAAGTGATAATTATTTAGATATTTAGAGTGATGGGCTAGTTAGGGCTAGGGCGAGCAAGTGAGTGGGCGAGTGTGTGTGTGTGTGTGTGTGAGAGAGAGAGAGAGATAGGATGTAGTGGAATATAGAGGACCGCACAGTAGGTTTATGACAGAATAAACAATACCCCTGGGACCCACCAACCTAGACTGATTTTATATATTTATTAATGGTTGTGACCAAGACAACGGTGTAAAACCTTAGTTTTTTATTGTAATGTAGTGAAAGTTTATAATCAGTGTGATTGTATTTATTACTGTGAATAATGGCAGGCAGAATATCAACCAATACGTAGAAACTCACCTTACATAGGTTAGGCCACAATATTTGTATGTACATTATATTTAAGTGGCAGAGCTTTTCACGTGCGGAAGGGTCAATTAAGTTATAATGTAGTTAATTATTTAATTTAGTTAAAATGAAAAATTGTTTGAAGAAGAACCAACCCACAAAAAAGAAAAAGAAAAAAAAAGTAAGCACAATGAAAAGAAAGACAACACAAAAATTGATATTGTACCAAAGGTCTGGCAAGTCTGAAAAGTTGGGTTTTCTGCATATCCAGATAGGCCACAAAGGTAGATTTGATCCTTACTGATCATCTCGGCCTACCCTTACCTAGGATAGTCCAAACCTCCACAGGCGACTGAAGAAAACTGTAAATTCCAAACTACAAATGATCAAAATACTCAAACTTCAAATCAAAGCACAGACTTCTTATACAGCCTAACATAAAGATGAAATACATACAACTGAAATAAATTCTAAAGGTGCAGCAGTAGATATGTGATCCAGTAAGCATGCTATCCCATTAATAGCCATTTGGAATGTTTTACTATATTCAGTACCATGCTTTTTAATCAATGGGTTTGTATTTGCAGACGTATCGAGTATTATTACAGTTGGCATTGTTATCTATGTTGTATTTTTCTTTAACTTGGCTGAAAAAAGTTAAAATCAAACAGTGACGGGCAAACTAGTTTAATAAATGGGAAAAACGAGAAGTCAAATGCCAAAAAACAAACTTCTCCACTGTTTTATTATAGATATTAATAAAAATTAACATTTTAATTAAGATCTTTTATACCTGAACCGTCTATTGTTGTCCAAAATTGACTTTCGGGTAGAAAAAAACAAAAGAAAATGTTTGTCACTTTTTTAAAAGCCAGCCTTATTTATTTACAATTTGACGCGCTACACGGAAAGAAGGTTATACAGCGGAATCACTTGCCTTCCTATCTCAATGGCCATTCTACAGACACAAAATAACCAAGTGTTCAACTTTTCAATTTCACTATCACACATCAAATTATGTTTAATAAACTGTTTAATTTTGTTTTACCTTTTTAAATTTGAAATTTAAAAGCCACTTCGTTAAAATAAGAATTACTGTTTGATGTACAAATGTTAAATTTTGAATTTTAATTGTAAAATACTAAATTTACTTTGCAAAAGGATAAAATTTATGAGTGGATATGATTTTTAAAAAGATGAATTCAATTGATAAAAAGATGAATTTGATTTGCAAAAGAATAACATTAATTTGCAAAAAAATGAATTCTGTTTGTAAAAGAGTGAATCGGCAAAATGGGAATTTGATTTGCAAAAGAGTGAATTTAAGATGCAAAAAACTAATCATATTAAAGAATTAATTCAATTTTAAATGATTGAAGAAACAAGGTGTGAATTTAACGTGCAAAATTGTGAATTAAATGTGCATAAGAATGAAACTGATTTGCAAAAGTGTGAATTCTATTTGTAAAAGAGTGAATTTACAAAAAAGGCTAATTTAATTACAAAATTTTGACATGTAAAAAGTGAATTTAATTTTCGAAACGGTACACGCGCTGCGCTAATTCGGTAAACGTGAGCTCGGCGGAAATTTTGAAGAAAGGACATCGATTATATTTTGACTGCGACATTATCAGTGAGTATTACGGGTCGGAGAGTTGGATAATATGCTTTTAATGTATTGGCTAAAATACAGAAAATTTATTCTAATAAACAAATATTGAAGAGTACCCGCTGTAAATCAGCGCTGTCATTGGTAATATTTTTATATATTTTCCTTTCCTAGAAAGTCATAATAAAATTTTTATTAGTTTATCCGATTAAAGGTACTGTAAATTTGTGCATAGGCAAAACAAATAATAAGTTGAAAGTGGGAAAATTAAATTGAAATCTTTAGGAAGGTTATCAAAAAATCGACTATTTCGGAGGCAGGTGAGTCACCTGATATCTAGTAGCCCAGGTTGTCTGCCCAGTGAGAGATCCAACGGAATTCCTTCCTCCCATTTGCTCGTTCGTACGTTTAGTATCAGACTGTTTTTTTTTTTTTTACACTTTTTCTTTAACAAAAACCGATCTCAAAATCGCGGTGCGATACAGTTGAAAATTAACAAAGGAAAGAAAGATGAGCTTTTTCAGCAAAGTATTCGGCGGAAAGAAGGACGACAAAGTTCCGACTGCGTCCGAGGCGATACAGAAATTGAGAGAAACAGAAGAAATGCTCGTCAAGAAACAGGAATTTTTAGAAAAGAAAATTGACCAAGAACTCGCCATTGTCAAGAAAAACGGGACGCACAACAAAAGAGGTCTGTAATTTATTTTTATGCTTCACACTCGAGTCCTCTCCTCTCCTTCCCTTTGTTTGTTTATCACGAGGTTACTTTCAACTGTGACAATCACCTTTTATTTTATCCTTTCTCTCAACAGAATTTCTTTAATTTCATTACATTTTTGTTTAAAAAAACAGCATATTATTTACCAGTTTTTTTTTCGTTCGATTTCAGATTCAAAAACCTAATGACTAATCTCTCTTATGCTGAATATGAGTCATCCATTTAATTTAACTGTCGTAAATGTGCATTTTCTTTTTAAATTATATATTTTTTAAAGTTTCTGGTGATTCCAATCCATTTCAATCTAACTGGATCTAGCATTAACCCCACTATTTATTTAGCTATGCTTTGGAAAGTGATATTCTATTTCCGAATTGTGAGCAACTACATAATTATTAAAAAAAAATATTTTGTTGTAATTGTGTATGTGTGAGTGACAAGTCAGGCTTCAAAGTCACATCTGACTTGTTGCAGTGTCACTGCCGATTCAATGAAGCCTTACACACTTTTTCAAGAGGGTTTTTGCTTTTATACAATTCCAGCTGAACCAGTGATTGACTTTTGTCTTTTTATTTTAAATAGTGTTCAGCTGTTCCAAATCTTTCAAACATATGAAGTACTACATTCATTAATATCGTCATATTACTATGATCTCTACTCTTGCAGCAGTACTATCTTTCTTCTTGCTGATGAACTGATAATATAAACAAATTCAGTGAAACCCATTGTAAAAGGACAATAATGGTGTCACTACTTTTGTCCTCTTTTGAAAACCGTCCTCTAAAGAGAGATTTTTATCATATGATAACACACAGCAGTCACTTTAACATTTTAGGCTACACAGTCACATACGACTTGTTTCAATGCCATTAGCGATTTAATGAATATGGTGGCCTTACACATTTTTTCAAAAGGCTTTTCCTTTTCCTCAATTCTAGCTGTACTTGTGGTTGATTTTTGTCATTCCATTTAAAATAGTGCTCAGCTGTTTCAAACCTGTAATTTTGTACACTACATTTAGCGGTACGACGGATCTTGGTGTTGATTCTTTTGTTTGTTCATTGCTGGTACATTACCTTCAGTCTCGTCATATCCTGGTGATTACCTCTTTTATAAGGAGTTGAAGTGATTGATGTTTGTCTTTCTCTTTGAAATAGTCTTCAGCTGTTTCAAATCTCTGTTTGTCCACTTCTGCATTCAATGGTACAACTGTTCTGGTGACAGTGTGGTCGTTCTTCTGTCTGACAAACTGAAAACATACGAATGCAGTGAAATCTCTTTTTAAGGGACAGTCAACATGGTAGAACTTTTATCCTCTTTCGAGAGGTGTATTCTAATGATTTTTAAAATATGATAACACATTTTTCAAGTCAACCAGATTTTTGAAAAATAAAAATTGCAAATTGGAAGTGAGGCCCTTGATACAACCAATGGATCCAAAATGGAATAAGAGAAGGTAGTGTAAATATGAAATAAAAATTTGAAAGTGTTCCTGACAGAAATAGAAGAATTAAGCAAGGGGAAGATTTAATGAAGATAAGAAAAGAACTAGATTTTAAGCACTAAATTTAAAAACACAAAACACTGGTTTAGTTTTTCCACACAATTCCAGCTGATCTAGTGATTGATTTTGTATTTCTCATTAAAATTGTGAAATATTAATATTCAGGGGTTTTGTGTTCTATTAGACAACCATGCTAGCACATCTGTAACAAAGAAGTACCTTTTTTCGCTATGTTACGTTTGTGTGATTGCATCCCCTTACATAAAGATCTAGCTGCCTTCTCAACAAAAATCAACATATTAAGAAATAGAAAAGTCTTTCTCTGATCTGGGTGTGTGTGACCTTTGCATGTAGAAACCTGAGGTTTGTTACTATAAATAAATTCCGTATGATTTTTCTATCCCAAGAGTAATCAAAATGCACAATTTGTGCCCTTTTGGATCTGATGGTCAATGCAGGCGAGAAAGGGTGCAATAAAACTGGTAAAATATCTAGTTTACAAATCTAAAGCAGCCACCACTTCATGCTGTATTAGTCCTCGACTCATCATATTCTGGTCAATTAGTATTTTCCTGGAAAGTTTTTCATATATTATTGATGCATCCAATATCCTTTCTTCCTTTCACTTTAATGTTCACAACAGAGATCTTGGAATCTTATTACATATAAGGGTAGTAATGGATGCATTGAAAGTTCAAACTTATCAATGGAAGGTTTGGGATTGGGTCTCAGAGACCCTGCATTGAGTTTTGACCCAGTCAAAAATGAGTTTCGTGGAAGAACATGGGAACTCAAGGGGGCTTAATAAGCTCATGTGACAATAAGCTCCCAAAAATGGAATTAGGAATGAGTACATTAAAGCTGTAAAACTGCAGGGTTCAAGGGGAGAAGAACTCCATCCATTTCTTGGTGTGTGTGTGTGTGTGTGTGTGTGTGTGTGTGTATGTATGTATGTATGTATGTGTATATATTGTATACATATAAAACAGTAAACACACTTAGATTGATATGTGTGTGTGCTTTAGTAGATTATTCCAGAAATTAAAATAGGAATTTTTTAGTAGTAAAAATATTTAAAAAAATTGTATTTTACTTGTAGATGGTTGTTTTCTTTTTAAAAAAGTGTGGTACTTGTGGTGCCTACTTGTGGTATTTTATGTAGCTATCACTCTGTTTTGATTGGTGGAAAAATTAGTTAGAACATATGAAATAAATTGTATGTTTCTGAGGCAAAGGAGAGACCTGAAAAATTGTTTTCTGTTTAACTTTCCTCTTGTAATTTCAATAGAGAACCATACAAATTATTTTAATTTCTCCTGTGCTTCCAGTTGCTTTACAAGCTCTCAGGAGGAAAAAGCGATATGAAAGGCAATTGCAACAAATTGATGGAACGTTATCGACGATCGAAATGCAAAGGGAGTCCTTAGAATCGGCCAATACGAACACTGCAATTTTACAGACCATGAAATTGGCAGCGGACACACTTAAAAACACTCACCAGCAAATGTAACTATTGAAACTAACTTTAAAAATTATTTAAATAAAATAAAATGGGCCAATGCAATGTTTATTTGCTGTGTTTTAGGGATGTTGATCAAGTCCATGAGATGATGGATGACATAGCAGAACAACATGATGTTGCAAAAGAAATATCTGGCGCTATATCTAATCCTATTTCATTTGGAAATGACATCGATGAGGTTATATGACAGTATTAAATTGATTTGTGTGATTTTCTATCTTCTCTCAATTTTACTTTTAACTTTTTAATGCACTACATTGGATCATTACTATTGAATTTCTATTTTTGTACTTGTTTGTACTTTTCTACTCATTTGTACTTTTCTAAATTTTTATTGTATCAATATAATACTTGTAATTCATGTTCTTATCTATGTTTATCTGATAAGATACTATATTGACATTGAATCAATCAGATATATCTTTGAGTATTATACTACCTTTTGTTTACGTGTTACTGAATTTTTTTAATTTCAGGATGAGCTGGAAAGGGAATTGGAAGAATTAGAACAGGAGGAGCTTGATAGGGAATTGCTTGGGACTGGTCCTACTCCTACTACAGACCAATTTCCACAAGTACCTCAAGCAGTTCCTGCAACCACCAAGCCAAAAGCAAAAGGTATGCCATTAGCCTGATTGATACAATTAATAATGACAGTGTTGTAAGTATTGTACAATTAATTGTTAATATAGGGTCATAAAATAAGTATGTAGTTTTTCCTTAAATGGTAATTTCAACGAAAATTTCAAGTATTTTAAACACGTTTAGTTAACAATATACCTTTTACCTATTTATATCTTTTTACCTTCTTTGAAGCAACACATGACACATTGATTCTGATTCAACTGTTCTTCCTGCCGATCTAAAGTTTGTCAATTGCTTTTAATTTTGGCTCAATTGTGTGGAGCAACTTCTTAATCCTGTATATAAGTTTCGTTTTTCCATTCTTTTTCGTTTTCGGGCAAAATATTCGATTCATTTCCACGTGACTGATTCTCATTATGAGGCCGGCTTAAAGAATACCGGTGATAATTCACTGTTCTCGTGGTCCATTCGACCCATTAATATATCACAATTAATCACGGTTTTTAGTTGAGATGAAAAAAAAATAAAATAAAAATTTTCATCTCAACTAAAAACCGTAATTAATTGTGATATATTAATTGGTCGAACGGACCACGAAAACAGTGAATTAATGATTTAAAATGAAGTACACTTCACTAAAGCTCTCCGTCGCCATTTCAATTGTCGTCGAGAATCCAAACAGATTATACGACATTTGGAATATGGCAAATGAGGCAAAACTCGTAAGGTGAGGTTGAGATGGGGAGTTGATGTCCGAGAGGATCGAGGTCACGCTAGCTCAGGTGGTAGAGCAGCAGTGTATCTAGCCGAAGGTCGAGGGTTCGAATCCCTCTCGTGCCATTAACTTTTTTTCATCTCAACTAAAAACCGTAATTACTGGTGATAATGTTGAGACAATAGTGGGGATAACATGTTTACAAACAGCTGATAATTGGCATTTGATATGCCTTGAGTAATACCTTGCTTTCATCATAATAGTCATTTCCTAAGTTGCACCACCACCCGACTCATCACACAAAGTCAGTACTGCAGCCATGGCCATTTGCTATATTTGCAATAAAACTGTCAGCAGGGATGACAAAGTCTATGTGGTGCTCTGAGTTAAATCGCTTAATCATCGGTTAAATCGCTGCACAAACAATGGAGTTGTCCACCATGTTTGAGCTCCAACAGGAAACTCTCGCCCACAAAGTGGTCGGCATGCATCGATCAACAATCCTGCCAGCATCACTGATACTTCCTCGTCTATACTTGGGGCACTCACCCTTCTAACCCAAGGAATTTCCAAAATCAATGTCTCCATCAGTCGTGTCGAAAACAGTATTAAGGAAGACATCAGTGTCATTTGAAAACTCTGATTGTCTAACAAAGATTGAGGACACTTCGAATCATCGTAGAAGACGTTCAAGGAACTCTTAAGAAAACTGCAACCTGAAAACTCGAAGCTTGTCTCAACCATTCGGAACAATTCTCTAAATGCAGATCGGTTGAGATACGAGGGATACTGGTCAGCCCAGGCCAATCCCTGTCTTCAATCTTGTCTCAAATTGGGTCGGGGCTGGGACTGAACCTAAGCCCTACTGATATTGATATGGTCGAACACTTGAGGTCCACCTCAAAAAGGTGATCCCCGTCCTCCCAGCATAATTGCGTGCTTCATGAGGCAAACTGTGAGGGACGAGTTGTTCCGGCTCTGGAGGATCAAAAGGGACTTCACCAGACACATAGGATAGGAAAGTTGGTGAACCACCCTATCTATATCAGTGCCACTCTATCTACAATTAAACATATATATTGGCTGGCTAGACAGTGTAAGACAGCCAGGAATCAAAAATATGTATGGTTTTCCAATGATCAAATCCGATGCCGAAAAGGAGATGGGCAGCCGGTGTTCATCATCAGCAAACCCTTGGACCTAGACTGTTTCAGCTGACTTCCTTGTTCTCGTCACCATCATGATGTCATGCTGTTTTTATTCTTTATGTCTTAATTTTATTACTATTATTTTTACTTATGTTTTGATCTATAATCCCAAACATATGTCTTTCTAATTTTTACTTCTTTTATTTGCTGAATCTCTTTTATACTGTTTTTTCTTAACTTTACCTGTCTTTGTGATTTGTAAAGGTCTCTGTTCCCTCTTTTCCACCTTGATTCCCATCCTTTGCCCCACCCGAAAACATGGCCTATTGTTTAATGGTCTGTCATGTCAACACCCAGTCCCTCCCTGCACATTATGATGAATTCCTTGTACATTTCACTGATAACTTCTATCACATAATTGCTGGCTCTGAGACTTGGTTTAAACCAAACGTCCCTTCCTACTCCATATCCTTACCTAACTATTCACTTCTCCGGCATGATAGACTAGGCCGGACGGGCAGCAGTGTTTGCTTATTTGTCCACAACAGCCTACAATCCTAGAAACATCCCCAATCCTCAAATCTCCTCATATAGATTTCATTGTTGTTGAAATATCCTTACTTTTCCAGCATCTCCTTTATGTAGTTGTTTACTGACCCCCTCAGGTTCCATTCCCTAATTACTTCCTTTCCACCCTGTTCAACTACTCCCCTCTATATACCAACATTATCATCACAGGTGACTTCAACGCAAATTATTCCTCTGCCCTCCTATGGCAAAAGACTCTTTGAAAATCTACCTTAATCTCTCATATATTCCATTTAATCCCACACATCACACTGCTTCTGTATCCACCTGGCTTGTTCTTATGGTTGTGGATTCCGTGTTCTATCCTCCTCCCAACACCTAGTACTACGTACTACTTTAACGTTACAATTATTTCCAACTCATTTATTCACCAGCGTATGGTAGTAATAGGAAAAAATCATTAAATTACAAAATACACTATTTTTCCTCCATTGTAAATTAGCAAAAAGGCTTTGTAAAAATACATGATTAAACACAATTGAAGACTAAATAAACACTGCTTCAAAACACAATATGTATAAAAATCAAACTATTGAAAAATACTACGGCTTTGTATTACAATCCACTATTAAAAATATTTAATAGTATTTTATTACTTTTTTTTCAGTTTCAGATGAAGATGAAGATTTAAAACAATTAGAACAATGGGCAACGTAAACTGTAAAAATGCAGGGCACACACTACGTGAGATGGAGTTTGTTATTTCCATGTTTCTTTCACAAATTATTTTTAAAAAATTTAGAAAAAGCTTATAACCTTTAACTACATTGTAGCAAAAATTGTTTGGATGATAAAAAAAAATTACAGTGCATAGTGCTTGAATTTTTTTCTTTTTCTTAAATTTAAATTTATTTACCGAAAAACACATATAAAAAAGGCTGATGAAAAATAAATAAAAAAAAACTTTTTAGAAGAAAAATTATTTGTAAAAGCTTATTGTTTAATTTTTTATTTTGTAAACGTTGAGCGACAAAAAAGTTTTTACATGATACTGGACTGTTTTCGATTTGGTTTTACAATTGTTGAAAGCAGTTGTTTGCAACTGACCTATTAATGATTGATGAGTTTATTATCCAAATTCTCAAGCAAATTGGCAATATGTTATTTTATTATTTTCCAATTTTATTGAAATATTTGTGTTTTCATTAATCATTTCATTAATGTTGCAGAGCTGTTATAATTATAATGTGTACAGTACTTTAGTCTTTTAATTTACGTATTCACTTCTTTGTAATCATTTTTGTAAAAATGTTTACAAATATATTTGCAATATATTTATTTTTATAAACTTAATAATTACATAATTTGAACAAAAAATTGTTACATAAAAATATTAAACTATTTGTTTTTCCTATCTTATTTCAAACTGAAATATAAAGGAATATTCCAATGTGAGGCTCCATTTTCTCTCCTTTAATAATTTTCAAAAAGATAAAACATTTAAGAAGAAATAAAAAAACAAAAAAATGGGTAAACAACAAATGCTTTTGTAAAAATCTTTGTTTAAAAAAATTATTTCTTTATAATTTGTAAGCATTCCAAGTTGCTACAAGTGTGACATGAAAATGTTTTATTTCTGTAATCTATGTCATTTTATTATTTTTATCTCAAATTTTCACTAAATAACTTTAAATTAATTTAATGTAATACATTACAGGTGTGTATTACACAATAAATTAAAAGAGTAGTTTGAATAACAACATAATAACTGGCGATATCTTAACTGGTGATGAAACTTAAACTTTTATGCTTTCTTTATTGACATAACTATTTATTTTTTTAAATGCAGTGGTTCTTTTGAACCCAATTAATGCTATTACCCAAGTGCATTTTAACCGTAACAATTGATTGGTGGCTAAAATTTTATTTCTATGGGACTTTTTCTCTTTCGTCTTGTTCAATTTTGTATTCACATGTGCAAAACTTACAATTTATTAGGTCCTGCTCACAAATAAAAACATTTGTGAAAGTGGTATTGACTTACAGAAAATGGCCATGTGTTAAAAAAAGTATTGAATAGATTTTTGTCAATGTCAACACCAAAATTAGACAATCCACAGGATAACTTTGATTGAGTTGGAGAATCACTTTAAAATAATATTATGTTTTAAAATGGTTATAAATTTTGTATGTAAGAAGCTGAAATTGCTAAACATCAAGTTTTTGTTCAACACGGGCTTTATTTAGTTAAACAGTTAGTTTTATCGGCATGTTCTAAACTTTGATTCTACTCAGAATAGTTAACACTAAATACTATGAATTTCAGTGAAACCGTGTAGACAGACCACTTATTTTTATATTAACATTCGAATAATCAAGATGAAAAATCAACCGTATATGAAAACAATGATGTAAACCCATTTCAATGTGAGTCTAGCTTTTTCATGTTTAAATACTGCATCAATATCATGAATCATGTTTTTTTTTTCTTTCTTTCTTTTTAGTAAATCCCAAGATAAAAAACTTGGTTATATATGATATAACAAAATTATTCTCAGCATGGCTGTTTTGGCCAACGTTTACATCAGTGCTGATTTGTTGCAGATTTCTGAAGGGTAGTAATTTAAAAAAAAATTTATTCGTTGTTTTTACATTTTCTTTTTATGTTGAGTGACTGTGCTACCTTATACTCCTTTTGCTTATGGGAAGGGAGAAACCATATAAAAAAAGTTTAAATTTAAAACAATGAAAACTTTGCTTACATTATACATCCTGTGAAAAGAAAGTATATCGCTTGTAAATATATGTACAAAATGTAATAAAAATATATCTAATAAATTGCTTTGTAAAACGTTTAAAAATAAATGTATATCTTGTGAAATTGTCTTGCAGTACTAGAAACCCTGTTACCATTACTTTGGTTAAAAGTTTGTATTCGATATCAAATTTTTTAATAATTTGGACCTTAGATAACAAGGGCATTGAATTAAAACCTTAGATTAATGTGCCTAAGGTGATGAGAACGAACCCCTCCTCCACTGCTGCCCTGGAAGTCCTACAGAATCTACCACCACTATATATGTGTGATATATATAATAATATCTTGATTCAGAGGCTAGTGCCACAATTCACAGGTTTTCGGTAATCCATCCTCTATAGAGATAAGGAAGATGTGATTTCAACCAATATTGCTCAACTGAACAGCCTCTGGAATTGCAATAAACCACAATACTCAGTTCAACAGGAAAGTAGTTCAGGACAGAAGCAGGTGGAAAAGTTCAGTAAAGGACAATCCTAGAACTTCTAAACCTTACTAAACCTAAGGCATGCTAGAACCATATCCAATTACCAATTGTGTGTCAGGCATTAGTGACCACACCACTTTACAATATACTTTCCATATCATTATCAATTAAAAAGCCAAAGATGTGTCCCATGACCCCTAGTGAATCAAACGCAAGTTGGACGCCCTAACCATTCGAACAATAGCTCCCATATTCAGCCATCTTATATTTACTTATTGTAGTTAATACATGTAGGTAGTTTACATGCATGTAAATGTCCAATAAATTATTCATCTCGCCCTTATTTGCATGAAAATTAAATATTCTAAAAACTGCTTAAGATTAGTAATAATTACAATTTATTAAGGTTTTTCAGTTGAGATCAAAAAGTGGCACAAGCGGGATTCGAACCCACGATCTTCAGCTTGATACACAATGTTGAAAAATGGCAAAAAGGAGGGAAAATTCAAAAGGTGCTGTTGAGATGGGAAGTTGGTGTCTGAGTGGATCGATGTCATGATAGCTCAAGTAGTAAAGCAGCAGCGTATCAAGTCGAAGACCATGGGTTTGAATCCCGCTCATGCCATTGACTTTTTATCTCAACTAAAAACCTTAATTAATTGTTATGTATTAATTGGTCAAGCGGGCCACGAAATTAGTGAAATTAATAATAATGTCCTGATAATGGAACATTGAAACCAAAAATAGATGTTCAAAAACCATCAAGTAGCATGCTTATAAACCAGGGGTGCTCAAACGTGAACTGCTGGCGATCAACCTCAATATTTTTAGACTACTTACGATCGACTCTGAGAGGCTGCAAGTGTGTGTGCTGCAGGGTTGCATGCATGCACCTAGGTAGGGTGTACCATAGCATATATAGATATTAGCTTTCTGCACAATATAGGTACATTATTTTAGTCAAGGTTTGGGTTAGGTTTAGTTAGATTCTTCTCTACAATATCAATGAAAAAACTCATAGTTATTCAAAATTGCGAGTTTATTGGTTGTTACAAAACAAAAGAGTTACATATGGTGTTAAACTTAACTAAGGAGTGGCTTTGGATGTTGTTACCTACCTACTTATTAAAAAATTTTTTCTTCTCGAGATCTACTCAAAAAGCACTCGCGATCGACTGTTTGAGCACCCCTGTTATAAACTCTTTATCAAGAAACTCAGTCAGTTTGTTGGAACATTGAGTGCTCATGTTCCATGTATGGCCTATCTTAGCCATGTTCCCTCTTTTCTGAATCAGATTCTCCCTGACTTAACTTTCTATAACATGCAAACAAAACATACATTTACAGGCTGACATTTTATCACTAATGAAATAATGATTGTTTACTGATTTATATAAACTAAAATCTACAGTCCATGCAATTTCTAGGTTTTGTACTGTACAATGAGTTACCGGCAGGCCACGAGAATCCTATTCCACCTGGGTGTTGGCAGTCCGGGGTAAGAACTCAGACTTATTTGTACAGCTGCAGAGATTATTCTCAATTTGGTATCACCACCTAGGTCATTTCATCCCCCAATCTGGGATATCAAAAACAAACATAGAATCCTCCATCGCAGAATGGATCCAAACAAAACAAAGAGAGAAGTGGATAAACTCTAGCAGTGCTAGACATAGTAAACTTATGATGAAACAACCCTCATCAAAACTAGCAAAAACACTACTACAATTGGAGAGTGAAGGGACTACTAACCAGCATCTAAGAAATCATCTGCACAAAATGGGTGTATATACAATGATGATCCCATTTGCAGACTATGTAATGAGGAAGAGGAAACAGCCACTCACATCATCTTCGAATGCGAAGCAACAGTTCAATAGAGGTTCAACCTAACGTATGGAAAAGACTCAGGGAACCAAATTGCAGCAATGACAGTCAATGACCTGATACTTCTGAGAAAAAGGATAGAGTCTATTGACTAAACTAAGGAACTAGGAAGGTACAATAAGCCAGAAGGCTGCAGTGCCTGGGATATACAAACCCTGCCTCCTAGTATCCTTTGCACCACACCATCCCCCAATAAATCTCCAGATCCAAACCCACCACCCTCTTACTCTTAAATACATTGATCTTATTTTCATACCATTAACTCAGGGTGGTAAAGTACTTGACATTCCTCCATCTCTAAATAAATTCATGCTTTTCATTACTACATATAATAAAACAACCTTGCATCCCAGATTTTCATTGTGTCATAATCAGACAAAATTTTCATCTCAGGTGGCCTTCCTACATGCTTTCTATATGGAACTTATCAGGTGGTCATTAGCACTCTTCAGTTAAGTGTCACATTGAGTGACCTTTATCTAAATGGAAGACACAAGAGCTTTGGCCCAAAAGTAAGTGCATATGTATGTCAAGCTCGCATTCATACTCGGGACTTCTTTTACAAGTCACGTCCTCTGAGGGGCTCTTATCGACATCTCAATGTGTGAGACCTTCTCTGCCGATCTGGCCACTAAATGAAATAAAATAGGCATACTTTTTTTTTTATTGTTTTACTTAATTATATTACATTATAACACATTATAACTAATTGTTATAAACTATCATACATATATATTTAAAATATAACTCTCTATATAAATGTTTTGAATATTAAAAATATAAATTTATGCTACACATGGCAAAATTAACTTGTTAAATATAATCAACACTTATAACGTTTTACTCAGCAAAGGACTTCCCTATATTAAATTTAATTGATGGAATTAATACAATATCATCTAATTATAAAAATTCCATGATGAAAATGAGCAATATTTATTTATCTAACTCCTAAAATGAAGTGGTCGTGTAAATTAATTATTTACAATTAGGATTTATATAAATCATTCTTACTCCACTAGATATAAATGTGATTATTTTGTAATACATAAAGTGAGAAAAAAAATTGTCTTCAGATTGGGTATCGTAAGAATTTACTTGAGCTGCACCAATACCATGAAGTAGGTAACTACAGCTCCTAGGACCTGGAACATTGACATTATTATTATTGACCAATATTGTCATGTACATTTTAAGGTGCCCACCGAAGCAAACAAATCCAGTGATACTGTGAAGAACTTTGCACCAGAGACGGTGAGCGATTTCTGGCATTGTTGGCAAACAATTTGAACGAATGTTTTCGCCTCCTCGGACCCATCATACCAATGACAACTGTAAGCTGCTTCCATCACAGATGAGCTCTGAAATTGTAGTTATGTACCGAGTTGTTTACAAATTATAAAACAAAAAAACAGACTTCTTCAATGAGTTCATTTCCATGAATGCAAAACACAAAGACCTGTCCAAGTGTATACAATAAGTACCCAATGACAGTAGATGCATAAACATCAACAGCTTCGATCTAAATTTGGATTAGGATGTTTATTAATGATCTTTTAAGTTAAAATTAGCCAATAATATTAAATTAAAAATATATATGGAAATAAAAGAGATCAATTTAGTTACCTTCGTTGCTTGATATGCAAGAAGAGTAAGTGTTACAGTACTAGTCAGCATGTGAAGCAGAAGTGCAGAACCATAACAATCACCAATGCTAGTAACAAATCTGCAATAAAAAGCAAAATTAGTTTTAAATTTTAAGTTAAGTTAACCAGCATTTTCTTACCTGACAACATGCTTATGTCTCTCGACCCAGTATTTGATAGCAGATCGGACTAAAAGTTCTTGCTTTTTTGTAAGTCCATTTGGCCCGATACCACCATTTGTTGGTATTGTGCCACCTTGGAATCCGGAAAAGTCTCGTTGGTTGCTGTATATTCCACGAACGTCGAACTCATTTACATCTAAAGTTGCAATATTGCTGTAATAATTTTTATTCCTGGACGAATAAAATGTGTAAAGTGTAAGCAAAGATTTGAGGTTGATTACTAATTACTGATGGGCACATGTATCACTTCTTGCAGCTTACTGGCAATTCCAGGTTTTGTTTTTTACAATAAATTATTTGTGGGTCTTGAGAATCACCCAACCCTAGTGTTGGCAGTCGAGGGTTGGACACCAGTATCTATTCAGGCACCGAGGTTTAGAACCAGGTGTTGTCAATCACTAGGTAATTTCAGCCCCCAACACATTCAGTCTCCAGAACCAAACCCACTCACATTCTCTCTCTTAAATACTTTCTTATTTACATACCATTTACTCAGAGTGAGTACACAATTTTCCTCCATCACCTAGCTAATCTGATTAAGGGTTGTTAGGGTACTCACTATTCCGCTATTGACCTTTTACATTACATATTCTTGCTAATAAATAAATTCAGTTTCAACATGCAAAAGAAACACAATCAAAATATGTATAAAACATTATATACAGAAAAAATTCTGCTTTCTCTCAAAATCAGGACAGAGAACCGAGTTGTCGTGCTTAAGTATTATTCCCATATTGGATGGGATCCCTACATGCCAGACCCTCTAGAGCCACCTATCAGCAGAGCTTTTTGAGGTTAGCTTACAATAAAAATAAACCAACAAGCAAGGAATAAAGATGAAGAATATCCCCAAAATTCTCGAAAATTAATTTAATCACTTAAACGAATATAAATGAATAGTGAAATAAACAAACAAAAAATAAAAGAATTTGAGGTTAACCCTTAACTCGGCAATGTATCCTATTTTAAGACAAGGCGTATTTTACTTTTTTTAAAATCAATTCTTCTCATTGACAAGTTGGCTGTTTTGTCTTCTCCATGAGAATTTTCTGAATAGAACAACATTTGTTTTCACTACCACATTAATTGTTTTACTTCTCTTAAATTATGCTTGGCCAAACGTAAGTTATACTTATTAATTTTTTGTTCATCCTTCAATTATAATGGTCATATTTTTGTGTGTTAAAATTAGCTATTTTCCTGATTTACAATTTTTTACAATAACAAATATAACATTATTGTTTTTATGACCTGTAGATGTATCAAGTTCAAGGACATCAATACAATACATGCCCAACAGGGGAGTCTATACTATAAGAAGGTTGTACGTCTGGCAGTACTTTCAATTGGGCAAGTTGGTTAGAAATTTTATGCACTTTGGAGGTGGAGTTCATTGGTGACAAATGATTTGGCCATAGCGAGCTTTAGTGAAGGTATACTTTGCCGAAAATTTGTCACTGAGAATCAAATAGATTACACATTTGAAAAAATGGAGGGAAAATTCAGAGTGGATCGAAGTCATGATAGCTCAGGGGGTAGAGTAGCGGTGTATCTAGCTGAAGTTTGTGGGTTCGAATCCCAGTCGTGACACTGACTTTTTTATCTCAACTAAAAAATTAATTGAAAGGTATTAATTGGTCAAGCAGACCACTAAAACTAGTGAATTATTTCATTATTATGATTTTATTGTTAATTCCCTTGAGAATCAAAATAGTGTTCACGCTGAATATACTATTATCTAAAGCCTTCAATAGAGTTGACATTGATAGTATTCTGTTTAAGTTGAAAATCCTTGGAGTAGGGATCCTTTGTTATTCTTCGTCGAATCATTTCTATCTGGTTGGTCTTTCTCTGTTCTCATTAATAACTCAGTATCAGGTAAGATTTCCAATTTTTCTGGTGTACCTCAGGGTTTTCACTCTGGGCCCATATTATTTCTTGTTTATTTCAATAGTGTCTGTAGAATATTCAAGGACTGCAAGTTTTCTTTATTAGCAATTTGAATATTTTTAACTTCATATCTTCTGTTCACAATTGTGTTAGTGTACAAGGGGAACCGGACTGCTTCATTAATTGGTGTGAGCAGAATCGTCTTCCTTTGAATAGAAACAAATGCAAGGTAATTAAATTTACTAACAATATCCTACCTCATGACTTTCATTGTTTTGATTATTTTGTTGATGGCCAGAGATTGGAAGAGGTTAACACCATCTCCTACCTTGGTATCGCTTTCAACAGAAAGGGCAATTCCAGTGACTATATCAAACAAATTCGAGGTAAGGGTGTACGCAATCTTGACTTTATTACCAGGTTTTCTGGAGATTTTAAAAATGACTTGGCAGTTAAAATATTATATTAATCCCTCGTGTGTAGCCATCTGAAATACGCGTGTGCCGTTTAGTCCCCTTTCCACGTTGGTGAAATTAACGACTTACAAAAAGTACAAAGGAAAGCAACTATTTTGTTAAAATTATTGTTTAATTATTACTTGTTTCTTTTTGTTATTATGTGCTTTTTTTACTACTCTTCTTGTAGATTCATTCTGCAGGAGATATAAATATATATATAATTTGGAAGCAATATTTATAAAATAAAGTACCATTTCCTATTAGTGGGATGTTGGATGAAGTAGATGATGCCCTGAAGAGATCTCCAGAATTTGGCACTACAGAATCCAAAGCTGCACTTAACTCCATGAGTGGCTGTAAAATTTCCTTAAGGTGCTTCAGTTGTTCGCATGAAAATATTACAAATGAGCAGAACAGTATGTCAAGCAAGTTTGCATGGCTCAGAGACATGAATAACCAGTATAACTAGAATAAAAAACCAGATTATTTGATATTTTGTATTATATTTACAACAAATCTTTATTCATGTCACCTGATAAATAAAGGTGAGAAAATAAGCCATTCCAGTTCTTGCATCCCATGGATACCAAGCATCCACCATTAGCTGCGGAACTTCGACAGTGATTGTGGAATTCACATCGTCCGGGTCGGTAATATCTCTGTACGGTTCATCGAGAAATGTTACTGTTGTCCATGCTAAAACTGAAAATATCGTTCCGACTCCAATGATCATTAAAAGCTTTCTCATCCTGGACAGAGCAGTCGCCCTGTGCCTAGCATTCGATTCAGCAAACAATGGGTGAGAGTTGACCTGAAAATAAAAAAAGTAGTGCTGATACTTATAATGAATTGAATATTGAATAAATAATTAAATATAAACCCTAGGCTCTAAATGAACTTTAGATAAAAAATTATTTGAGACTATTCAGTAGGTATTTGAATTAATGATTCATAAATTACATTAAATTGACCTAGCATAACATTACAAAAAAAATTTTAAATGCTGTTCTATTATTCTGTTAAATTTTTATCATAAAAAAAGTGCTTAGATTTATTTTCTATTATTTTTTTTATTCTATTTATTAGGAGTTATTTATATATATATATATATATATATATATATATATATATAATTAACTGCAGAGTCTATATGC